>JAODUO010000130.1:72500-100000 GCA_025642075.2 Ridgeia piscesae
AAACTCCGTTCACCTAAAAAAAGAGCCAGAACTATACCGACAGTTGTGTCGCCGAGTCGCGCTAGAAGTCTATGTGGAGACGGTCTGTGGCGCCGCCCCCACTCCCCAACTCATTGACAAATCGACCTAACACGTTAATTGTCGAGGAATGACGCTGTAGTGTTAATAAAAGGTGACACTAGTGCTAACGAGGAATGACCGTGTAGTGTCAAGGAAAGGTGCCGCTAGAACTAATGAAGAATGTCAGTCGGAGCTTTTGCATGCATGGCTACAGCACGAGGGGGTGGTGTTATTGAGCAAGTTTTGTTATTGAATACCCCCTTGAAAATATGGACATGTTATGTCAGAGTACCAAAACAAATTGACCGGTCGTCTTATTCTAACCCCCTGTACATACCCTTTGAAAGTCATGCCCATTAAAATAGTCGAAATGGTTTAATAATAGCATAGAAGAATAGCAGCGAAGCTCTGACATTAAACGAGATTGTCAGGGATATCATGAACTCTGAGTGTAATAAACAGAAACATCGAACAGAACAGGCAAACCCAAGATGGAAGAATCCAGAAACAATTCAATGAGGCAGCAAGTGGTGTTAAGTGTAAATGTCTCTATGAGAAAACTGACTTTGTAATAACAGATCAGACAGAATACAACTTCAGGGTCGATTAAAGTGCAGCGGAAATTTATACTTAGAGCATAACCGTCAATTATGCAATATACATCCAACATTGGTATTTAGCAGTTTTATCATAACACAGAAATAGAGAATGGGTAGGTAGACAGTTAATACCTACAACAACACCAACTGTTACAGATGTCACCGAGCCAGCCCTTAACTCTCTGAGTCTCCTCATGAATTATACCCTTGTCCACAAGCCATGGGATAATTCAAACAAATTTGACTCCCACATAGCCCCACGACAAAACAAGTTTGTCAATCTGAAAGATGAGCATTTCAATCGCTTGTCGGTAACTTGTGTAGTTAGCAGACCTATCATGTGGATGACTTGGCATTTTTTCTGCAGAAGTACGAGAATGTCCCGAACTCGTTAGCGTCCATCATCAGAAGATTCTTTGGTTTGGACTTCTTGAAGGTTATATACTGTGTAGGCTAATTGGGCTACATCTGGTTGAATCGTTCCGGTATCTGACCACGCCAACCGATACTGTACCAAGATCATCCTAATAAACTATTATTCCAAAGGCTGTACCAGGAGCTGACAGATATAGATGCAACTACTCTTTTGAAAGAAAACCTTCAAATTTAAGTCCACTGAGAGGTTCAAGCATGCGTGGTACGATCAGGACATATGTGTTGCCCTAGATATGGTACCAGAATCTTTTTGATCCCAAGTGCTAAAGGTTCTGAAGAATTTATGCCCAAACTGGCTGCAGGCTTCCAGTAGCAAAAGAGGCACATATTTAGCCTTTGAAATTACGATGAGCCTGCAGAGTAATCAGTTTCCCATTTGGACCCACAGCAGCTAGAGAAGGCACCCATCAACAGTTTATGAGCTGAGCGGAGTGTTGGCTTCGTAAGCTAAGAGCTCTAGACAAGAAACCAAGCAGCTTGCCAGAGCATCTTTAGTAGAATGTAATCCAAGGCAACGTATCTGATTGATTGACGAGAGTCTGGCTGGTTGGATGTCTGTGTGATAATAAAATGAGACATGATATCAATAATTATGTTGATATGGAACACACGACAGCAAGAACTAAATAAACAATGCCTGCATGTTAAGGAAAATTGCTAAATTAGCAATAAATAAGGGGCGAATTAAAGATTTGGACACAGTTAAGACAATGGGGGGTGCACTCACATGAGCTGATGGACCCGATGAGTATGTTGCAGCAACATATATAGATAAGGGAAACTAAGTATAACGCCTCTACATGGGGTTCGTTATGCTCGTGACACATCTCTTTCTCTACCATAAATATAAGTGACATGTTTCATCTAATAAAGGACTACTGGATCAATACCAGATCAATAATTATGTGGTCAGTTTGATAGTGTATTTGAACAACATAACAATATAACTCTGAATGCAACAGTTATTCTGGATTAATTTAGCCACACCATTGATGCCGGCTACTGTACTTATATACAGTGTTATGGCCCGATAGTAACCATTGTTCGTAATGACTCTCACTTTAAACAGTACTAACATAAATTAAGGTAGCAATATAACACTAATATGTCTATATACCATGCTTATTATATGCAACTACATGTCTGTTACACATTACAAATACTTGAAATGTGTTATGCTCATTTTCTAAGTTACTATAATAATTATGAGATAATTGTCCAGGCATAATACAATTTAGAGGGGCCTTAGTTTCAAGGGGTAAGTACATGGCGGTTAGCATCGACCAGGTGACGAATGACGGTTATTTCCCCACTCAGAAAGACCACCTCCATATTTTGGAGGAGGTATCTAAAAGTATTTGCTCTAACACCACTCCCTAAGTCAGCGGGGACTTTGAACAACGTAGTTGGGACTACTTATCATGCTCAGTCTAAGCCAAATCATAAAAAAGCAGTTCACAGCACTGTAGATGCATTCATATAGAAACCTGCCTACCATAAATGCGCTGTAATTAAAAGAATACATGTTATACAATTGACTCATACAGGCACATTTTTATAGAATAACTTGCTACGAAATAATAACTAAAACAATAAATGTAAACAATGTTACTGTAATGATTGGTATGAAAAGATTAATAACGTAACGACACTTAGAGAATCCTTGTAATCAGTATACCTTTAAGAAAATCGTTACAATTGACCTATCCATAGTTTTTATTTAATTCTTAGATCATTTAGTAAGTGTTTAAAGAGGATTGTTCAGCCTCTATGGAGGCTGACATTTTGGGCATTTCACCAGGGGCGGTGTGACGTCACACGTCCACTATCGCCAGCGCCTCGGGGGGTGAAAGGAAAACAAACTCCTCTCATTGAAGCGCGAAATGTACATAGACCGAATCTCGACGGCGATATTTTACTTTATGACCGAACCAACAAAAACACATAACTTCTCTTCACAAATTTTGTATACATATAGACACACTGGGTTAAAAAGTAAAATCACCTACATTACTGAAATGAATACAATTCACGAAACTAACTCACGCAAAACTCGACGGCAAAACAGCGGCTATACGCATACGTAGCTCTGTGATTGCAGTAATATCGGCATTGGTTCGATATTAGCTGTGTAGGTCGGTTTAAGGTTAGTTTGTTTATGTATATCCCCAGTTATTTTTTGTGAAGCAAATTATATGTAGCGAGACTGCGACACTGAGCTAAGCGTAGCGGCCGAGGTGGGCATGCCGGCTTGCCGTCGAATTTTGCTGCGCGAGTTTGTTTGTTTTTCGTATTCATTATAGAAATGTAAATGTTTTTTTATTTTATAACATAGTGATTATATATAAATATATATGTATTGGAAATGTGATGGAAAGTTTGGCGGCTGTAATAACAGGTCATGTTCGCAGTTAGGTAAAACAAAGTAAAAGATTGCTCAATACCCGGCCCCCGGCTTTCTTTCGGTCCACAAATTAAGTCCGGACAACATCTTCTTTCAAGAATGTCATCGTTCTGTGAATTCAAAATAACCTGTGCTCCAAATCAGTCTTGAAGCATGCAGTCAACGGTAAAATAGCCATCGTTCGGCTGAAGTTGAATTTGGTCTTTATAAATATTGCGTACCCTTTCATTGCCAACTCGCGCTTCACTGGAATGTTTTCGCATTCGGAATCTAGAAGAATCTCTTTCGTTTCTCAGCACCTCGCTTCTCCGGCTTTGTTTTTGCATCCGTAGGCCTGACACTCAGGTATGTTGCTTATGGAACGTTTATATAAGCAACTTAAACCACGTTGATGCGCTACCATTATTAATTATGCACCGCCTGCATTGCTGACAGTAGTTGACAGTCTACGTCATAATCTATCGCGTTACTCCACATGAATTGGGCAACAATTGCAACGACCATGGCCCATCAAAATTTACGTATTGAAGATAGTTTCAAGGTGCATAACATTCATACAAAATATAAAAAATTGTGTGACAGTATAATATATGGAATGGTACGTGGGATTTTGGGGAATTTTCAGGGCTTTCGAACGTTAGGGTTGCATGTTCCTTTAGCAATGTCATGCGGTGTGGTGTAAGGAAATGGTGCTGCCCGCTGGCGACCATAATCAATGACAAATAAAGTGTTTCTATAATTATAGCGGTTACATGAGAAGTCTGAAAGCAGTTGTCAACCATCGCCTGTATAAATCTGCCAGGAGCCTGACGACCCCTGACGGCTACACATCATTCCGTCACCGATGATAACAACCTTCGTGCTATGTTATAAGGCCAGTTCATATGTAGCGCTAAACCCAATTTTCAGAATTACTCGAAGCGCTTCATACTTTACTCCTGGCAAACCTGTTCAATCGAGTACCATCTCAATCCATTCTGTAATTAATGCGCAAATACTATTTGTACACAATTATCCACCATTGTCAATCGCCAGGTATTCTTACATACAGCTGAACTGGAGCAATGTAGAGTGTAACAGCTTGCGCAAGGTTTGAGAAGGCAGCACAGGGTTGGTACCTGGGTTGTCTTAGTCAAGATTCCTAAGCTCTACTCACAACGCCACTGCGCTACTACGGGTGTCCGAAAGAAGCAAAGAATTACGGTTTAAGCATGTAACGTGAAACGTGTTTTCAGAACTGTCTTGTGGGGCAAGGCAACAGTCTGTGTGTGTGCATGCTTACAAAGATATAATAATAATAACGAGATAACTTATATTGCGCCTATGTCCTAGAAAACCAAGCTCAATGTTAAGCGATGTCAGAGTCATCCCAATTATTAACACTTAGATTGATACGTCAGGAATCTGTGGCGGATAGGCAAGGTTGTAGAGATCAATAAGAATAAGAATACTTTATTAATCCCCGCAGGGAAATTAGAAAAGGTATGTTTTTAAATTACGATGGTGATCTAACACTAGAAGGGTGCACATTCCAAAGAGTAGGTACAACCACGTAAAAACATAGTTCCAATATTGGTACTGGTTTTAGGGGAAAAGTAATTTAGATCTACATGATCGAAGCTGGACAGGTTCACATGTGATACATATAATAGGAGTAAGCAACGAATGTAAATATGATGGCTGGTTTACAGGAAGGTGCCTGATAAGTAATGCAACAGATGACACGATGTCGAACAGACAGCCAATGCAGCGTGTTTAAACGTGGCATAGAGACCTAATCGAAACACTGGATAAACAATTCTGCACATGCATGCGTATCTACATATATATATATATATATATATATATATATATATATATATATATATATATATATAAGTATATTATATGTATATATATATATATATATATATATATATATATATATATATATATATATATATATATATATATATATGATATATATATATATATATATATATATATATATATATATATATATATATATATACTATTACATGCAAGTATACATACCACACACATAACTATTTACATATTAAATCAGTTTCCATTCATATAGTCTATATATACGTATACACAATTATGCTAACGATATTATTTCTAAATAATATCACAAATATTCAGTTATAAAAGCAATCACAGAAATTCACGCATGTCTTGCAAAATTGAGTTGTCTCTTCAATAGTCATGCAATGTCACTGAAACGCATTTCAGCAACACCGGTCGATGACAGTTCATCGTTCTCTGTGCTCTCTTCCAACTTATCAATAACTAGTCGATATAACATCATAGCCTCACTGCAGCCTCTTCAGCCATTGCGAGAATGCAGGTCGGTATATACATTAATTTCACAAATGTCCTAACGGTTATACGAGAACTGAAATAATTGATTAAACACCGCCGTCTTGAAATTGAAGATGACTACCTTTTTTAAATACATTACGTCAAAATAAAAATCCTTACCCCCAGATATGAGAGCAATTTCAAATGTGTATGTAGTTTAGCAGAGAAAAAGTAACCGATCATAGCAGTTATTTTGAAATCAAATATCAACGCTTTAAGACATATATAACACAATACGTATGACTTAGGAAAATATGTTCAGGCGAGTGTTAAAACTGGTATTACAGTTACGTGTATTTATATATATTACGAAAAGGATTGTTACTGCCTGTAGTCTGTCTATTTCCATAAAAAAACGCCTTTTGAAACTAACAGAAGCATATTTCCCTCTCTTCCTAGGTTCCTCTTTTGCCTCATACATAGTAAACAATACGTGTAACCATCGCTTTACACTTGGCGCCCAATCCGTCCTTCCGTCCGTCCGTCCGTCCTTCCGTCCTTCCGTCCGTCCGTCCTTCCGTCCTTCCGTCCTTCCGTCCTTCCGTCCTTCCGTCCTTCCGTCCTTCCGTCCTTCCGTCCTTCCGTCCTTCCGTCCTTCCGTCCTTCCGTCTCCTCCGTCCTTCCGTCCTTCCTTCCCTTCCGTCCTTCCGTCCTTCGTCCTCCGTCCTCCCGTCCGTCCTTCCTCCTTCTCCTTCCTCCGTCTCCGTCCGTCCGTCCTCTCGTCCGTCCGTCTGTCTCTCCGTCCTCCGTCCGTCCGTCGTCCGTCCGTCGTCTTCCGTTTTTCCCGTCGTCTGTCGCCGTCCGTCCGTCCGTCGTCCTCGTCCGTTCCGTCGTCTCGTCCGTCCGTCGTCCGTCGTCCTCCGTCCGTTCCGTCCGTCCGTCGTCCGTCGTCCGTCCGTCCGTCCGTCCGTCCGTCCGTCCGTCCGTCCGTCCGTCCGTCCGTCCGTCCGTCCGTCCGTCCGTCCGTCCGTCCGTCCGTCCGTCCGTCCGTCCGTCCGTCCGTCGTCCGTCCGTCCGTCCGTCCGTCGTCCGTCCGTCCGTCCGTCCGTCGTCCGTCCTCCGTCCGTCCGTCCGTCGTCCGTCGTCCGTCCGTCTCCGTCCGTCCGTCCGTCCGTCCGTCCGTCGTCGTCCTCGTCCGTCCGTCCGTCCGTCCGTCCGTCCGTCCGTCCGTCCGTCCGTCCGTCCGTCCGTCCGTCCGTCCGTCCGTCCGTCCGTCTCTCTTCCAACTTATCAATAACTAGTCGATATAACATCATAGCCTCACTGCAGCCTCTTCAGCCATTGCGAGAATGCAGGTCGGTATATACATTAATTTCACAAATGTCCTAACGGTTATACGAGAACTGAAATAATTGATTAAACACCGCCGTCTTGAAATTGAAGATGACTACCTTTTTTAAATACATTACGTCAAAATAAAAATCCTTACCCCCAGATATGAGAGCAATTTCAAATGTGTATGTAGTTTAGCAGAGAAAAAGTAACCGATCATAGCAGTTATTTTGAAATCAAATATCAACGCTTTAAGACATATATAACACAATACGTATGACTTAGGAAAATATGTTCAGGCGAGTGTTAAAACTGGTATTACAGTTACGTGTATTTATATATATTACGAAAAGGATTGTTACTGCCTGTAGTCTGTCCATTTCCATAAAAAAACGCCTTTTGAAACTAACAGAAGCATATTTCCCTCTCTTCCTAGGTTCCTCTTTTGCCTCATACATAGTAAACAATACGTGTAACCATCGCTTTACACTTGGCGCCCAATCCGTCCTTCCGTCCGTCCGTCCGTCCTTCCGTCCTTCCGTCCGTCCGTCCTTCCGTCCTTCCGTCCTTCCGTCCTTCCGTCCTTCCGTCCTTCCGTCCTTCCGTCCTTCCGTCCTTCCGTCCTTCCGTCCTTCCGTCCTTCCGTCCTTCCGTCCTTCGTCCTTCCGTCCGTCCTTCCGTCCGTCCTTCCGTCCTTCCGTCCTTCCGTCCTTCCGTCCTTCCGTCCTTCCGTCCTTCCGTCCTTCCGTCCTCCGTCCTTCCGTCCTTCCTTCCTTCCTTCCTTCCTTCCTTCCTCTGTCGTCCGTCCGTCGTCCGTCCGTCCGTCCGTCCGTCCGTCCGTCCGTCCGTCCGTCCGTCCGTCCGTCCGTCCGTCCGTCCGTCCGTCCGTCCGTCCGTCCGTCCGTCCGTCCGTCCGTCCGTCCGTCCGTCCGTCCGTCCGTCCGTCCGTCCGTCCGTCCGTCTGTCCGTCCGTCCGTCCGTCTCCGTCTGTCCGTCTCGTCGTCCGTCCAGTCCGTCCGTCCGTCCGTCCGTCCGTCCGTCCGTCCGTCCGTCCGTCCGTCCGTCCGTCCGTCCGTCCGTCCGTCCGTCGTCCGTCCGTCCGTCCGTCCGTCCGTCCGTCCGTCCGTCCGTCCGTCCGTCCGTCCGTCCGTCCGTCCGTCCGTCCGTCCGTCCGTCCGTCCGTCCGTCCGTCCGTCCGTCCGCCGCCCGCCCGCCCGCCCGCCCGCCCGCCCGCCCGCCCGCCCGCCGCCCGCCCGCCCGCCCGCCCCCCCCCCACCATCCACCCACCCATCCATTGTCTGCCTACTCAACTGTTCGCATTTCAGTAGGTGGCGCCCCTTTCGGCGGTCTGAGTGCCTTCTTCAACGCCCTCCAGAACTTCTCCTGCTCTCTCTCCTTCCACTCCAGATACGTGTGTGTTGTGAGCAGATTCCGCAAGGTGGCAGTCTGGTTCTCGGGTGAGATCGTCTCGAGCAGCACGAGAACGAGGCTGTTGCGCCAGTTGCTAAGACGACGGTGATTAGCCATCTCCAACTCCATACGGCACCACTGACTCTGGGCGAAGTTGTTTGACAGAACGACGATCACCTTGCGACTCGCTTCGATGCTCTCGACGATGTTCTCGCTGATCTCTCGACCGATGGGCCAGTCTCGTTGGTGCAGACACAACCGATAACGACCTTCTGTCTCGAGTCGCGGCAGTAGATGTCTAACGACCCAGGATGCGTCGTTACTGTTATGGGCGACGAACGCATCGTAGACGTAGCTGCCGTCAGCTCGGTCGAGGTGGCGGCGACGTCGCGACCGAATCAGGAAGATGTAGTAACGGATGTACCAGCGGCCTCTGCACACCAGCGCAAACACAATCGCCGACAAGAAGATAACCGCCGCCGTCGACAAGGTGACAACAATGTCGGCGTGTGAGACGCAATCTGCGGGTGACAGTCCGGAACGTAAAACGGGCACGCCATGCAGTGACCTCGGGGAGGCGCAAATGTATTTTGACGGGTTTCCTATATAAAAATGAATATGTTGTTGCTATGCACATGTGGAATGGAAACCACTCAAATTATAAATGACGATATTCGCATTTTGTATGACGAATGCATATTTCTGCCCTCGTCCAGAAAGTTGAGAACTATCATATCCAAAACAAGTAGGAAGCCTTTGTCATTCATTCGGATGTCTGTACGGCTTTTCAACGACAAAGACCTCTGACGTTTCAATGAGAGACATGTGAGGTTCATTATGTGTGCTGTATCCTCTATTAATTAGGCCCCTGTTTAATTATTATACATATAATACAGATTCGGTTTTTTATTTCATATTATCATGGTTAAGGTTTAGATATTTTTTTAATAATGTATTTGTTTATTATTTCATTGATATCTTTTTACGACCGCTGCAAATGAATTTCCCTTCCGAGACAATAGTTTTAATGTAGTGTATCGTATTATATTATATTATATTATATTATATTATATTATATTATATTATATTATATTATATTATATTGTGTTGTGTTGTGTTGTGTTGTGTTGTGTTGTGTTGTGTTGTGTTGTGTTGTGTTGTGTCGTGTCGTGTCGTGTCGTGTCGTGTCGTGTCGTGTCGTGTCGTGTCGTGTCGTGTCGTGTCGTGTCGTGTCGTGTCGTGTCGTGTCGTGTCGTGTCGTGTCGTGTCGTGTCGTGTCGTGTCGTGTCGTGTCGTCGTGTCGTGTCGTGTCGTGTCGTGTCGTGTCGTGTCGTGTCGTGTCGTGTCGTGTCGTGTCGTGTCGTGTCGTGTCGTGTCGTGTCGTGTCGTGTCGTGTCGTGTCGTGTCGTGTCGTGTCGTGTCGTGTCGTGTCGTGTCGTGTCGTGTCGTGTCGTGTCGTGTCGTGTCGTGTCGTGTCGTGTCGTGTCGTGTCGTGTCGTGTCGTGTCGTGTCGTGTCGTGTCGTGTTTGTTGTGTAGTGCCGTGCCGTGCCGTGCCGTGCCGTGCCGTGCCGTGCCGTGCCGTGCCGTGCCGTGCCGTGCCGTGCCGTGCCGTGCCGTGCCGTGCCGTGCCGTGCCGTGCCGTGCCGTGCCGTGCCGTGCCGTGCCGTGCCGTGCCGTGCCGTGCCGTGCCGTGCCGTGCCGTGCCGTGTCGTGTCGTGTCGTGTCGTGTCGTGTCGTGTCGTGTCGTGTCGTGTCGTGTCGTGTCGTGTCGTGTCGTGTCGTGTCGTGTCGTGTCGTGTCGTGTCGTGTCGTGTCGTGTCGTGTCGTGTCGTGTCGTGTCGTGTCGTGTCGTGTCGTGTCGTGTCGTGTCGTGTCGTGTCGTGTCGTGTCGTGTCGTGTCGTGTCGTGTCGTGTCGTGTCGTGTCGTGTCGTGTCGTTCGTGTCGTGTCGTGTCGTGTCGTGTCGTGTTTGTTGTGTAGTGCCGTGCCGTGCCGTGCCGTGCCGTGCCGTGCCGTGCCGTGCCGTGCCGTGCCGTGCCGTGCCGTGCCGTGCCGTGCCGTGCCGTGCCGTGCCGTGCCGTGCCGTGCCGTGCCGTGCCGTGGCGTGCTCGTGTCGTGTCGTGTCGTGTCGTGTCGTGTCGTGTCGTGTCGTGTCGTGTCGTGTCGTGTCGTGTCGTGTCGTGTCGTGTCGTGTCGTGTCGTGTCGTGTCGTGTCGTGTCGTGTCGTGTCGTGTCGTGTCGTGTCGTGTCGTGTCGTGTCGTGTCGTGTCGTGTCGTGTCGTGTCGTGTCGTGTTGTATCATTTGGGCTACGTAGTGGACACGGTTGTCCTGGTTGTATTAGAACGCCTGGCGGACGGTTGATGTTGATAACAGGCTTTAAACTATTATAAAATGTCATGTCTTATTTACTAATGCGATAAGGGTAATTAATAGATCTACTAGGTAGATTTAGCGTCTATGGTCATAAAAAACAAAATGTAGTAGCACAATGTTGTTTTTCTATGTGGTTGATTTGGAATGGCCGCATATGGGTTCCATATAGGAGATACCTTCGAAGCTAGAAGCAGATGTCAAAATATAATTTGTTTGGTTCAGTGTGGAGACCGGTTAGTTGTTGACACACACACACACACACACACACACACACACACACACACACACACACACACACACACACACACACACACACACACACACACACACACACACACACACACACACACACACACAACACACACACACACACACACAACAACACACACACACACACACCACACCACACACACACCACACACACACACCACACACCACACCCCACCACACACACACACACACACACACACACACCATCACCACACACACACACACCACACACACACACACACACACACACACACACACACACACATCACACAAACACACACACACCACACACACACACACACACACACACACACACACACAACACACACACACACACACACACAACACACACACACCACACACACACACCACACCACACACACACACAACACCACACACACACACACACACACACACACACACACACACACACACACACACACACACACACACACACACACACACACACACACACACACACACACACACACACACACACACACACACACACACACACACACACACACACACACACACACACACACACACACACACACACACACACACACACACACACACACACACACACACACACACACACACACACACACACACACACACACACACACACACACACACACACACACAACACACAACACACACACACACACACACACACACACACACACACACACACACACACACACACACACACACACACACACACACACACACACACACACACACACACATGTATTGCGAGCAACATCTGTTTTAGCAACGGTGTTGAGATATCATGTTGTAGTATGCCATCCCAAACATGACCTAACAAGATAATTTCAAATATTGAATGTAACTAAGTACCGTACATAACAGCGTTATTTTCGCATGGTTTCCAACCTATGATCTAAAAACATAAAACCCTGTCCCACCATGACGAAAGAAATTTTCTCTTTTCAACCGTTGTGACATATAAGATACTACTGGACAGACAATCAACAATAAACAATACATACCTGAAATAGCGACGGGTCTTCAATTGTGATGTCGTTATGTTGTAAAACCAATACTTGCAAATTTGGTAAAGTATCGAAGGTGCCTGACGGGATGTGGCTGATTTTATTGGCCCGGAGACTAAGCACTTTCAGATGAGGTATCGGAGCGAATGCTATTCCACTGATCGTTCGTATACTGTTATCATCCAAAGTCAGTGACGTCAGGTTATCATAACCGAATAGCGAGTCCTGTTTGATCGCTTTAATCGAATTGCTTGCTAGTAGTAGCCGCGAAAGTCCAGGTGAGATGCCAAGTTGCGCGGCCGAACTCATCTCATTAAGGTTGTTCTTTTCCAAGAACAAAACCGATAGTCTAGGCAAATCCTGGAACGAATGCTCTTCAATTGACTTTATCCCGTTATCACCGAGGTCTAGCACGGTCACATTACTGAGATTATGGAACACGCCTCTCTTGATGGTCGTGATGTGGCAATCTTTCAACGTGAGGAGAGTTATTTTGTTGTCGTTCAAGCCTTCAAATAATGTTGTTGAATAGTCACGCAAATTTACATGCGATATACTAAGGTTATGCAGTGGTGACCCTTGCAAACCATAGAAGGCATCGCGTAGGACAGAAGCGTTAATAGGGTTTGTACCCATGTGCAATGTTGTAATATTGCGCAGTGGTCGGAACGATCCTGTGCTGATGGTCCGAATCGAACACGATGACATATCTACCGTATTGAGGGGTGAGTGACGTAAGTGAAGGAAAGTGTCATTATTTAGTGACATCAGTTTATTGCCATTTAGCGTAAGCCTCTCCAGCTGTGTCATATTGAGAAATTCGTCTCCAAACATAACACTCATGTCACGGTTTTCCCCTATGTACAAGTTTATTAAATACCTCAACAGTTGCAATAGTTCGTCCGAGATGACTTTCAATTTGTTTCCGCTCAAATTCAATTGGTGTAATTTGGTAAGTGGTACAAATATATCATTTGGCAGAGATGCTATTGCATTCTGACTCAGGTCTAGCTCTTGTAATCGGGAAAGGTCTTCGAATATATCAACACTCAAGCGACGTAGTCCGCAGTTGACCAGTCTCAGCATTGTCAAAGGAAGCCGCCGGAAAGGAGAGAAAGTCGCTCGCGATATCTTCTTCAGTTCAATGGACATCAGTTGTAAGGTTGCTAATTTAATGATTTTTTGAAACATCGAAGGAATATCGCCGAAGGGAATTTAAATTTTCTCAGGGTCAAGCTCTTTAAATTCCTTAACATACATACATCTCGTTGTGGTATATCTATCCGTTTCGCCTGCATCGTTAGCACGGTCAAATTGCTGAGGAAGTGAAAAACTCCATTTTCAAACAAAGACATTGAGATTTCCTTAATGATCAACGTGTGTAATGCAGTCGCTCCCATAAATGCGTTCTCGCCAATTGACTGCATATTGTTATTTTGTATTTTCAGATATCTAAGTTGGGGTAGTCCCCAAAATGCTTTGTTTCGTAGACCTCTGATGTTGTTGTTTTCAATCTTAATCCTCCACGTGCCGGCCGGATAGTGTGGTATATAAGTCAGGTGACTATTTTTACACGCAACATCTGCATGCGAGTAATTTCCAGTGCAAAAGCACATGAGTGGACAATCCGCTGGCAGCAATTTGTCCCCAGAAACATGGCTGCAGGACTTGGCGAGAAACAGCAGCAGGAATGATGTCAGCGCCGCCGACATGGCGCAGTTGGATGGCGATTCGAGAGAACTGCAAAAGAGACAGGTCGAGATGTAATGTATGGGTCACTGTGTGCTTATGTGTTTACATGTTCTCTTGAGCATATATCCTTCGCATGCAGTGTGGTGGCCAAATGGGAATATGAACCTAGAAAGCGACTTTCGCAGGGCATTCCGTACAGCTAATGGTTGACATGCCAATTATGTTATCTGTGATCCAGAGTTCAGGTGGATGTTACTTATGAAAATGTCCCACACGTCGCCAAGAAATGGCACCACATCCAATTTCGTCAAATGGTTGTAACTGCGTCACACCCAACCATACTTCTGGTTTCAACAGACTTGTATTGGTAGGAAATATGGCTCAAGCATTTCGAATAGTTTACATTACAACTTCTGTGACATTCACATCAACACAACCATTATAAAAAATGGCTGTCAATAGTGTGTGTGTGTGTGTGTGCCGGCGTGCGTGCGTGCGTGCGTGCGTGCGTGCGTGCGTGCGTGCGAGCGAGCGAGCGAGCGTGTGCGTGTTGTGTGCGTGCGTGCGTGTGTGGTGTGTGTGTGTGCGTGCGTGCGTGCGTGCGTGAGTGCGTGGGTGTGTGTATGTGTGCGTGCGTTGTGTGTGTATGCGTGTGTGTCGTGTGTGTGCGTGTGTGTGTGGTGTGTGTGTGTGTGTGTGTGTGTGTGTGTGTGTGTGTGTGTGTGTGTGTGTGTGTAAAAGTGATGATTATATATATATATATATATATATATATATATATATATATATATATATAATATATATATATATATATATAATATATATATATATATACATATATCATGACTCACAGGTAGAATCATATATATTATAATTATATATACATATATATATATATATATATATATATATATATATATATATATATATATATATATATATATATAATTATTGAAGTGCTTACAATGGTGACGTTTCTGCGCATGCGCGATAAATGAAAAATCATCAATGTGCAACGAAATACAAAGCAGTTATGGTATAAATACCAAGCGCTATTCATTAGGACGTATATAACCTCTCAGCAAAGATTTTTGTCGCACATTAACACGAGACAAACAGGTTTTGAGGCGCAAATCAGGTGACAATGGTGCGCTTTAATCCAAACAGTGATGTAAACAAACGAAATGTTGTAACGTACTGAACGAACTCTTCACAATAATCACCATAAGTGAGTTAACGAAAGCTCGTGATAATTATACTATAAATGGTTTGCGTTTCTCATTGATAAGTTTTAATTTACCACGCATGCGCAGAAACGTCACCCGGATAGGTTATAATGCCCGACAAATGTAAGCGCGACAACGCTACTGGTGTTAACAACAAATTAGCATGCAGCTCTGGAACGTGTTATGTTTGGAACATGCTTCTTCAATGGAAATTATAAGATCTATGATTTCAGAACGCGACTTAAAGGTGTATTTTGATATGTCTTGGATTGGGCGATCCGCTCCAAACAACAACATTTAGCCGACGCTAGCTTCGATTAACCTCCATAAGCAGTGTTTCCAGGTCAAAAAACAATTTCAAGCCCAATGGCCCTTGAAAACTAGCCCAAAACTAGCCCAAAATATCCCCACAAATAATTATAAAATGGAACATTTTAAAACTTGCTAACGACACGCTCCATCGATAAAGAGGGAAATGCATTTAAATTACATCACGCACAAAGTATTTATCTAATGGTGAGTGGACGATTCCATAATTTCTTGCAGTTGAGCGCCACCTACTGTTCTACAGTGAACTGTATACAATTGCCTGTTTATATGAATGGCCATTAGTAGCCATGGTGTACTTCGTAACGTCACAGAATTCTCCATACATATGGCCCTCTACGAAATCACCCGCACGCACGCACGCACGCACGCACGCACGCACGCACGCACGCACGCACGCACGCACGCACGCACATATATATTCCCTATAAAGACACCATGTAATTTCAATTCTGACACATTCACGGATGTGTCCACCTTCATCGACGACACACCAGCATCGAAAAGAGTGTGTATATTAGAAACGGAGCGGCATTTCTGCGATGCTTTTCCGTTTTACGATTCGCACCTAAATCGCCGTGGTGTGCATGCACTTCGCAGCATCAGTTGCGTATAGTTAATGATGTATACTATTATCAAGACAATGCGAGCTATATAGCTATCTATAGCAACCCCCTTCTCCATCATCACAACTCCCCAGGCTTCATGCCTGGAGTACTAGACTATAACAAAAAGCTTTAAACCTGCTGGCTGGCTGAACCTAAACAGCATCTAAGTTTGTATTACGCCCATCCTCGCAAGCAACTGCTCGTTGCGCTACGTTATTACCCTTATTTGTGGACAACTGGGTGGCCAAGGCTGGGGTAGGCAATGCCTGTATTAATTAAAAAACATTAGGCGGCTTTGAATTGGGAGTTTACAGTATGTATTACATGACGAAGAATATGACGGCTCTTAATGTAACACATGACGTAAAAACCACCACTTCTGAAACTAGCCCAATAATAGCGGCATAAGCTTAAAAAGAAGCCCAAAAAACCGCAACCCGCAACGGCTAATTTTTTCCCGTGGAACAGGTCTAAAACTAGCCCCATTCTGCGGTAAAACCGCGCAGTTGGCAACACTGTCCATGAGGTGGCAGCACTATTCAGCTGCTCAAAATATCTACCCTCTACTCTTAACACAATCACTGCAGTCATGTCACTGATATGCTGATCACATTTCAGCAAAAAAGCATATCTCAGGCTCTCTTAAAATGCATGCATGTGTACTGCCCCTCAATAGTGACCAAACTGAGCACGCTTTTCTGCATTCGCAGGGTCATGTAAGAAAAAATGGCTAAAAGTCACTACGTCAACTACACACTGCCTAACATGCGTCATAGCACTGCAGATACATCATAGCACTGAACCTACTAGTATGCCAGTCCTATTGTACTCATTTCACATAAAAAGATTTTTTTTTTAATTTTCTACGCAGCTGGGCGACTAGAACGCCGGTTGTGGATGCGGCTGTTTATAGAACACTCTCGCGTAGACAAACTCGTCCCAATGCGGTCACATTTTCTCGAGACTTACGAAACGTATTAGCGCTGTCGCGCTTACATTTTTTCGGTCGTTAAAAACGTTCCGGTTGACGTTTCTGCGCATGCGCAATAACTGTAAAATCATCAATGTTCAGCGAAAAGACAAAGCATTTTCGGTATAATTGCTGTTCGTTAACTTTCCTGTGGTGATTACTGTGAAGAGTTTCTTAAAATGTCGTTCAATGCAATAAAATATTACGTTTTTTAAATCACTGTCACGGATTATGGCGCACTAGAGTCACGTGATTTACGCTTGCTATGAAAATATGCCTCAAAACTTGTTTGCCTCGTGTTAATTTGCGACAAATAACTTTGCTGAGACGTTATATACATACTAACGAACAACCCGAAATATTTATACCATAAATGCTTTGTCTTTTCGCTGCACATTGATGATTTTACATATATCGCGCATGCGCAGAAACGTCAACCGGAACGTTTCTAACGCCGGAAAAATGTAAGCGCTACAGCGCCACTGTTTTGTAGAAAAGTTTGAAGGTTACGAGTTTGTAGTAAGTGCTATTCTCGAAATAGTCACGATACGAATATTCGCAAATGACCTGTGAACTGTGGCCTAAAGAGTAGGACTGAACTACTGACAGACTGAACTACTGACAGACTGAACTACTGACAGACTGAACTACTGACAGACTGAACTGAAGTTATAACAAATGCCAACGGCAAAGCAATTCCATGAGTAGCGAGAATTTCGGTTTGAGATTTCTCCGTTAATTTGGTGTTACAACATCGCCAACATATATTAATAAATATTGTGTAATTCGTTGACACTGATGTGCATTTCTTTATATTATTTTGTCTTTGTAATTGCATGCAAAATGTCAACAAAAGGGGGTTCACCACCACCCCCACCCCCCCACCCATTGGACCAATTAGTAATTTACCGTATTAAATTAATTGGCAGATTGACTGCGTGCAATTATTTTAGGCCATTATTTTATCCCTGCCTTTATTTTATATAAGCATGTTTAATTTCGCTTGAACCATATTCTCAGTTTTATAATAACATTGCATGCTACAGTCGAATGTAATGGCGTGACAATTTATTGTATTTTCAAAAAAAATACCTTATTTCTTTATAATGTTTATAAAACAGGTCAAACACCCTGGACATGAGTATGAAATATTATTATTATTATACGATTTGGATATGTGGAAGTTCCATAATGGTAATATCGGAGAAAATTAGCTTTCGGATAATCTGACCCCATCATATGTTGTGTATTTAGAGAATTTATTGCTCAAAGCACTTTACACTTTACCTCTTAAATTGAACACTACCTCGGCCTTCTGGAAAGCATCCAGCCATGCTGCGATTAATGTGCAAAGACTATTCGTACACAAATATGCACCACTGTCAATAGCCAGGTACTCACCATACAGCTGAGTGAACTGGAGTAATGTTTGGTGGAAAAAACTTGCCTTAGATCTAACATAGCAGCACATGATTCAAGTCTGGGTTCTCATAGTTGAGAGTCCGAAACTTTAGCCACTGGACCACAGCGCTACCATTACAAAATGATGGGTAGCAAAGCTTGGCTCCAGTTCCAGAGAAACGCTTTATCGGAAATGCTATTTTGGGAAATGCTTTATTGAATGCATCAATATTGGGACAACACATTTTTATTGATTGCATCATTTTTATTAATGAATGTTTATCATCAAAACATTGTCAGCATTATATCAACGAAGGTACACATTATATAAATGTACACACATTATGCATGTTTGATTACACCTATTTATAAATTACACAAAACGAATAAAATATGGGATCATACCTACAGTAAACCTGTATCACAACATATTTTCATGTACATCAAATAACGAAAAACACAGTTGCCAATAACCCCATCCATTTTCTTGCCAATATGACACAACATTATTATTTTGTTCTTACCTTACAGTTGGTTTACTGATTAGCACTTGTAATCAAGGTCAGCATAAATAAGATTGTTAACATATATCTTTTACCACTAGATCGTACAACACCAGGTAAGTTATATTTATATAATTATACGTGCTATTCAAGTACACCGTATATAAATCCTGTATCTTTTTTTCTAAAATAAATACCATTGCTAATTTTAAACATTTATTAAAATAATGTTAAATGAGAAGTGTAATAATATTATCGGATGTCATACAATATAAAACAAGAAACATCATTGATATGAATACTCAAAGGTTGACTTACTACATAATCATATGTCGGTACACAAACATAAGACCGACAGTCATTAATATTTCCCAGAATCTGTTGGAGTCTGATGTAAAGATAGATGTAATGTGAATTTATACAGGTCTTCCTAGAGTGTGTAGCATGTTCAAGTTTCAGTGTATCATACCTGGGGCACAAGAAGTCCGTAATCATGTACTCCAGTACACACATTGTTACACTAGCATAATGCAGTTCTATGACAGTTAGAGCTTGTTATACAGACATGTGCTAACCATCTCAACAAATGTAGTCTATTATCAGAAAATATAAGTTGCAAACTTCCAGTATAAGCAGATTGCTTTTGTGCACATTTGTTCAATCTGGCTTAGTTCGTCCCTCACCATCTCGGCAATCCTGCCTCATCAGTCCCAGTTGAAAGGCTATTTAGTATAGCTGAGAAAGTATACCATCCTAAATGGTGTAGCCTGATAGCGTCAACATTTGAACTACTCATGAATCATATGTTCATTTCATGCAGTTAAATGCAAATAGATGCAAAAAGCTTAAGATCATAGGATGCAAATGAAATGAACGTCAACATAGTGAATTTCAGTGTTGATGTTTGCAGTTGTCCCCATAAACCATTGATCAAGTGACATATTCACTTGTCCATAGTTGTATTAATTACTAGTAGATTAATTAATCATTTTTAAATATACAGGTGTAGTATTATTTCATTTTGTTTAATGTAGCCGTACTTAAAAAAGAATGTACTCGTACTCATCTTTTAGCAGTGTACTTATACTCGTAACTACTCGTCTATCATTAGTGTACACTGCACGTGTACTCATGAACATGTACTTGGCCCCAGGTCTGCAATGTATATCCAATAACATTGCAGAGGAAAAAAATCTGCCACATTCTCACCTAATAATAATATCTTTATTCAAATACTGGTCTCCAGTGTACGACTCTGTTTAATATTGTTTACGAAGTCTTCTATCAAACAATATAAGTTGTGAACATACAAATAAAATGTAGAAATGTTCATCATAACTAATTTATATTTCACTTGTAAATGCAAGCCATACTAGACATAGTTTAAACATTAGATTGCAATTGACACTAATACAGTACAGTGATACTGGATAGATAGATACTGCCTCGTAGGTATGAATAAGTTAACTGTTTGATGTGCATAAATCATCATCAAACATATTTTGAAGCATAAACAAATAAAACGACAGACCAGTTTGTAAACAGTAAGCACTATTCAAGCTGTACACAGGTGGAACATTTAAAAACTTGATTGTGTTAAGCTTTTAAATTTCCATAATGCTCGACTGACGACGTGTGGGTTTATCCAGATAAATGACATCATTCTGTCCATTCATCATATGCAGATCGAAGTTAAATACGTCGACTACCATATTTATTCTTTCTTTTAGGTTCTATGCTGCTGAACTGTTATCAGGATAAACCCACACGTCGTCAATCGAGCATCTGACACGATCTGATATCTGTACACAGCCAGCACGCAGGCTACTCAGTATTGTGGCTGTGTCCTGGCCGGGTATTTTCGATGTTGACAGGTCAGTAATGTGATAGTGGTCAATGTATATACAAAGGAAAGCAATAGTTGTTAATGTGTTATTCACCTAACAGTGCTAATCAGGGCTTTATGCAGGATAAAATTATTGCCAGCCACACATGTTTTGGTGGACACATGGATGTTAACTTCTTTTTTCTCCTTCATTTCTTTACCCGTCCACCATTATTTCTACCTGTCCATATTCGTTTTTACCTGTCCAAATGACGGGTGGACGGGTCTCTACATAAAGCTATGGTGCTAATTATTGAAGAAAACACTTGGCACTAGGTATCCCCATGGCACAGGCAGTGCATGACCACAGCAGCGGTCAGTTGAGTGTCACTAGAAGATTGTAATAGTCATTAGCACTGTCTCTATCTTGTGAGAGTAACATATAGGTATTTGATTATGGACTACCTGGCTTAATTTAACTACGAAAAGATTAGGGCCTTTATATTACCTCTAACTGTCGATAGAGCTTTCTGACCAGAAAAGTAAGCTCCTTGAGAGGGATTTGTGTGGCTTTAATGTCACCAATAAGAATAACCTAGATTTCTTGTATATGTTTGTCTCTCAACACCAGCCTTTTCAGATTATGGACAACAAACTTTTACAGTTTTTTGTTTTTTCAAGGAAACTACTATTTTGCCAGCAACAAAAATCAATTTTTTTAGAGGTATCCATCACGTGGTGACTTGAATGGCTCAATATTTAAACATAAATTAGGCAAATTTAAATCAAGCTGTTAAATGTTCCACCTGTGGACAACTTGAATACAGGTTACTGTTTACAAACTAGTCTATCATTTTATTTGTTTGTGCTTCAAAATATGTTTGATGATGATTTATGCACATCAAACAGTTAACATATTCCTAACTACCAGGCAGTGTCTATCTATCCAGTATCACTGTACTATATTAGTATCAGCTGCAATCTAATGTTTAAACTATGTCTAGTATAGCTTGTATTTACAAGTGAAATATAAATTAGTTATGATGGACATTTCTACATTTTATTTGTATGTTCACAACTTATATTGTTTGATAGAAGACTTCGTAAACAATATTGAACAGAGTCGTACACTGGAGACCAGTATTTGAATAAAACTATTATTATTAGGTGTTTTATATTTAACACATAATGTGTACGTGTTTTCAGAGAAACAAATGGATGGAATAGAGGCCTGGTGCAACTTGATATTTAAAAGATGCAAATTCCAAGTGGACTTGCTGCATCACCAGGACAGTCTAAAGTGACTATGATGCGGGAACAAATATTATTTGGGCGGACAATGAACTGCCGGAGCTTCGGCACCACTCCGCCTTCTCTGTTGTTTCACGCCGCAGCAGACGTCTCGTCTCACTGCATCCACGTGTCTCACTCAGGACATATATCAGAGATGACGGGTGTTGCTGGAAAACTATTGTTGCCACTGCACCCTAAATTACCTTGCTGCAGTTTGAATGAGGGGCACAATCATTTTGTCTGTCCCCCAAAAAATATTTATGACCACTTTGCCCCCATTTTCCCATGTTTTCAGATGTTTTTAGGTGTACACACATATTCTTCACACATTTTCACATTCGTCTCAGCATTGCAGCATTACCTCAGATTTACTGGGGGAGCAGAACCCAAAGTTTCAGGGGTCGGCTTCCCCTACCCACCCCCTGGTACCATATCTGTGCGAAGTGATCAAAAATTGTGTGAATCGTTCATTGCTTGTACTGCACCATGTGGTGTTCCAGCAATTATATTAACATTTGATTCCATTGAGGTCTTGTTCTGCCGTCTGATGTGAGAATGTAGCAGATTTTGTTCCTCTGCAATGTTACTGGATATACATTGCAGACCTGGGGCCAAGTACATGTTCATGAGTACACGTGCAGTGTACACTAATGATGGATGAGAACAGTTACGAGTAGAAGAACACTGTTAAAAGCTGAGTATGAGTAAAAAAAAAAAATATGGCTACATAATTAAACAAAATGAAATAATACTACACCTGTATATTTAAAAATGATTAATTAATTTACCAGTAATTAATACAACTACGGACGACAAGTGAATATGTCACTTGATCAATGTTTTATGAGGACAACTGAAACATCAACACTGAAATTCACTGTGTTGGCATTCATTTCAGTTGCATCCTGTGATCTTATGCTTTTGGCATCTATTTCGCACTGCATGAAATGAATATTCATGAGCAGTTCAAATGTTAACGCTATCAGACTACACCATTTAGCTATGCTAAAATAAATAAGTGTAATCAAACATGCATAATGTGTGTACATTTAAATAATGTGTACCTTTGTTGATATAATGCTGACAATATTTTGATGACAAACACTCATTAATAATAATGATGCAATCAATAAAAATGTGTTGTCCCAATATTGATGCACTCAATAAAGCGTTTCCCAATATAGCATTTCCGATAAAGCGTTTCTCAAAAAACTGGAGCCAAGCTTTGCTACCCATCATTTTGCTAATTGTCGCGCAGTGGTGCAGTGGCTAAAGTTTCGGACTCTCGACTATGAGAACCCGGACTTGAATCATGTGCTGCTATGTCAGATCTTGGGCGAGTATATTTCCACCATACATTACTCCAGTTCACTCAGCTGTATGGTGAGTACCTGGCTATTGCGAATGGTGCATATTTGTGTACGAATAGTCTTTGCACATTAATTGCAGCATGGCTGGATGCTTTCCAGAAAGACTGAGATAGTGTTCAATTCAAGTGGTAAAGTGTAAAGTGATTTGGGCAATAAATTATTGCCTTCTCTAAATACGCCACACACAATGGTATCAGATTTTTTGAAAGCTAATATTGAAATGCATTCCGAATGTCTCTGATATAACCATTATGGAACTTCCACTTATCCAAATCGTATAATAATACTAATATTTCATAATCATGTCCAGGGTGTTTGAACTGTTTTATAAGCATTATAAAGAAATATGTATTTTGTTTTTGAAAATACAATAGATTGTCATGCCATTGCATTCGACTCTAGCAGGCAATGTTATTATAAAAGTGAGAATATGGTTCAACTGAAATTAAACATGCTTATATAAAAATAAATGCAGGGATAAAATAATGGCCTAAAATAATTGCACGCAGTCAATCTGCCAATTAATTTAATATGGTAAATTACTAATTGGTCCAGTGGGGGGCTGCTGGACCCGTTTGTTGACATTTTGCATGCAACTAGAATGATCAAATATAATTTACAAATGCACATCAGTGTCACCGAATTACACACTATGTATTAATATATGTTGGTGACGTTGTAACACCAGACTAATGGAGAAATCTCAAACCGAAACACTCGTTACGCTACAGTCGTACTCGTGGTATTGCTTTGCGGTTGGCATTTGTCGTAACTTCACTCTTCAAGTGAATCAGTCTGTCAGTAGTTCAGTCATACTCACATTTCGCAGGTCATTTGCGAATATTCGTATCGTGACTATTTCGAGAATAGCATTTATAACAAACTCGTAACCTACAAAGTTTTCTACAAAACAGTGGCGCTGATAAGTTTCGTAAGTCACTCGAGAAAATGGGACCGCATTGGGACGAGTTTGTCTACGCGAGAGAGAACAGATTCTATAATCCGCCCTGCCACAAACGTCGTTCTAGTCGGTCGGCTGTGTAACATCGCTGAGGAGATATTTTCAGGAGCTGAAAAGTGCTGCCACCTCATGGAGGTTAATCGAAGCTAGCGTCGGAAAACATGTACCTTTCGCAGCGGATAGCCCAATCCAATACACGGTACCTTTAAAATCAAGCGAATGCCATTCCACTGGGCATAATATTATTATAGCTGACTGAGGAGCTCAAACCAAATCAAAAATATCTAGAAATAAATTTAATAAAAGCAGTATCTAACTCTAAGTAGAGTATAAACGCTACTTCCGGCAACGCTTTACGCGGACTTTTCCTCGTTGGTCAGAGTGCCTAAAATAGAACGATTACCCACCTGCTCGTGCCGTGGTAGCGGCGGTTCGTAGTTTCGGTTTGCCTCTGTCGTATTCAAAAACACGAACTCTGCCCGCTTTGCGAGGATATATTACACTGAGCGCTCCATGTAAGTCACACGAATCCAACTATGGCCCTTCGTTCAGCAACAGCAGTACACCTAACCACGTACAAGCGTAGGTAATGTAGTTGAACACAACTTTGAACACTTCCCAGGTGCACGGAATGTCTACACACGTATGTGAACTTATTTCCAGTGCACCAGTGGGGCGGTATGGTGTGGTGTGGTGTGGTGTGGTGTGGTGTGGTGTGGTGTGGTGTGGTGTGTCACGTGTCACATTCCCATGGTTGGTGTCAAAAAATTAATAAAAGGCTAAAGCACGACTGTTCAAGACCATGACATCACCCATTTATGTGCACTTTCATGTTGCGCATGAATATAATCAGATACAGCGCCGTTAGTGGCATATTATCAACCAGTCCGGCTCTTTATTATAGATTATGATTTATATTGAATCGTCAAATTTAGAATAGACGTGGGCAGAGATACGGAAATGCATAACATAATTATAATTTCGTTAATATCATCATTAGAAAGATACCCTCTGTGCAAGACATCAAGTTACGACTTTTGTATTTAACGAGTGTCAACGTAGTAATTGAATGGAACAAGATAACGTGAATTTTGACACTGCTGATCTTTATTCAACAACATCCTTTACACTGGCTCTACCCAGAAGGTGACCGCCAATGACGTCCACTCAGTAGGGAGCGATGGCCGCATAGTGCAGACTCATTCCACGCCACTTCGTTTTGGTGTTAGCCGAGCCTTGGTGGGTGTACATCAGAATATGCCACTGCGTATGCCACTTGAAGCATCGATTCTTGCCCCAGAACCTGAAACATCTTCGCCACTTGCGATGGCGCGACTTGTACTTTGTGGCCACCGGATAGTGCCACTTGTAGACGCTGCCTTCCGTCGTACCCACTACGACGGGCCAACCCTTGCAAAGCCACTTTCTCGTCTGTTTGGCGATGGAATTACGTGCCGCGATCTTCCACAAGTTGTTCGTCTGATGTACAGTCGGACTGCCAGTCTTCTGACGAGACTGCATCGGTGTTGGAAAAACAAACAATATTTGCTCTAAATACGTCATAAAATCGTCTGACACCATAGGACACCAATACGTCACGACATATTATGTATTACCAACATGGTTCGGGTTTTTTTTAAATAAAAAGTGCGAATTGTTATTTATTCTTAGTGAACGATTATCTACAAATACACTTGTCTACAATACATCTGCTGCGAAAAGTATCAACGTATTTGTTGATTTATTTAGTTTAATCTGCAACACATGTATATTGAACATCAACTTAAACACAGGCAAACAAAAATAATTAGTAAGACACATAGCAATATTACATCAAATGAGTAAACATATTAAATACCTTGAAGAAACCTTTAATTTTTTTCATCTTGTGTGGGGGTGTGGCGCCGTTCTTGAAGATGCACCATGTTCCAAGCTTCTTCGCGATCTTCTCGAGGTATTTCTTCATACGAGAGCCGCCGGAAGATGAAGATGAAGAATTCGGAGCTCTGCAGCTTTTCGATCCCGTCGTGCCGTCGCTGCCGCTCCGATACAGGTCCTGACTTCCGCTGCCGTAGGTCGACGTCTTGTCGTGGGAGCGACGGTCGTAGTAGCCGAAGATCATCGCCCAAGCCACGGGTCCACAGCCGACAGGGCAATTTTTCTTGATATTGTGCTGCCAGTAGAACGGGAATAAACTCTCATATCGAATGGAACAGTATTTCCAGCTGGAGTAACTCTTGTATTCTTTATAACGTTTCTGCCGGGAGGGTGCCGTGTCGAGACTGAAATGTTTCACAATTACCTCGCCAGTTGTTAGCTTTTTTCGCAACTCAAATTCGACACTCTGTGTGCCTTTGAACAAAACAGGTACGTCCTTGCTGAGAGCAATCTCGATGTAGTTCAGCTGCAGAAATGTCTTCTTCTGCGACAAGTCGATGTTGAAGTCGTCGTCGATATTGCATAAGGACAACATACGACACACCGCTGTCTGGTACTGTCGTAGATCGCTGGCTGTTTGTATATTTCGCTGAGCGGAGGAACCCACCTTGACTGAGACCGTGTTTTCATCGACGGGCATACGAATCACTCCGCCGAGACGAATATAGATCTCCGTGTAGCTGGACACGTCGTTCGTGTCGGTGGGCAGGACTACGTGACCGTCGGCCTTGAAGGATGTCTTGGCCACTTCAGCTGCTCGAGCAGCCCAAAGAGCCGCCAACTCGGAGCGCTGTTGTTCAATGTATTCGTGCGCGTGCTCGAAGCGGGGATCTTCTCCAGACTGCAGCAGATCACGGCACACCAACGAGTGTGTGTATGTGTACGATATACATGTATACCCCAATATATACACTTGTACAAACCAAACACACGCGCATTCGCACGCACACAAAATTACACAAAATAATCACAAACACGCACTCTCGTGCTTTTTGTTGCTCTCTCTCTCTCTCTCTCCCTCCCTCCCTCCCTGCCTCCCTCCCTCCCTCTCTCCCTCCCTCCCTCTCTCTCTCTCTCACTCTTTCCCTCCCTCCTTCCGTCTCTCTCTCCCTCTCTCGCTTGCTTTCTCTCTCTCACTCTCTCCCTCGCACATATACACGCCCACACTCACACTCACAC
>JAODUO010000130.1:105000-110000 GCA_025642075.2 Ridgeia piscesae
TGGGCCAACAGTAAAAACCTTAAATCTGTCATTCCGTCCTCCATCAAGTATCTGAATCAGCCACAATAAAATTAATCGTTGACCTATCACAGTCTCTATCGCTGCCAATGCAATGGTGTTTTTTTTTTCATCTTAATTAATTAATTTATTTATCTGATTATAATATTGTCATATTGTTTTAGCATATTTATTTATTCCAATATATACTATATATATTTTTTATGACTACCGTTTACATATTTACATGTTTGATTTTACTATATACATGCATTACTGGTGACTTAAATATTGTGTTTTATGCAACATCCAAAGTGCAAAATCTATTTTCACTCTATGATTGGACAATAAAGTTATTATTATTATTATTCTCCAAAAATGTCTGACACTTTGTTTTTTTTACGCAGTATAAATCCACTTTGGATGCGCATGCGTGAGGTGTAGCCGAATATACAAATGATTATTGTCTCAAATTAGCAAGCGCGCAATACTAAAAAGATCACTATACTTGCATTTGCACAGCTTTGTGGTAAACCATTCTGAAATCATAGATCGCTAAAGTAGTTTTCCCACACAACGAACCTAACTATCTAAAAACAATATGGCGGACTGGCAAACAAATATCTCAAGCGTCCATGTCACAAATCAAGGGTAAGACAACTCACACATACATTCAAATAAAATTGCATTGCTTTCAGTCATTATGTAGAGTAACTGTGTAGCTATAGGCCTATGTGGAAGGGTCGCAGGAAACCAGGCACCCAGGTTATCGCGGCTAAGTATTGACACGCCCTCTTCTCTCAAGTCGTACGTCCTCAGTCGGCCCAGGATACAAACCAACATAGTAACTCGTCATTCGCTACTTTTGCACTAGCCAAGCCTACGAGATAAATGAACGTACGCTGCTATTTTACTTAGTATTGTTACATGTCATGGTACCTAGACACATTGGCATAAACGATCACACAACATGGAAGTTCGTGCAGTGTTCTTCAGCTTCTTTTTATGTCACTTATCTCTCAAGACGACTACAAACTTCAACATATGAACATGCCAACAGTAATACACTAACAACAAGTAATTGTAAATGCAGCAAATATCCATGTGAAACTTACAACGAAAATGTCAAAGAGATGTAGCCTGTGAGACTTGCGATCTGTGTTGCCACTTACACTGGCAAAGCACCAACAGTGAATGTTATACCAACATACAACACAGTATTGTCAGTTTGCATTTAATCGTGTGTGGCCAACCGAACTTCAGCACTACACGATTTGGACCACGAAAAAACATCATCATCCAACACCATATCTACTGTGTTCAGAGAAGAAACAGACAGTTCCTGGAGACTGAAACATGGTTCGGCCCATCAATTAAGGATATTGAATTGTTTTCCACCAGTATTCAAAATGTGTGGGAAGGACCGAGGGATCACCGTAGGAGCAAAAGTGATATTTGCTGTCAAAATGCCTTAAATATTCAAGCTGAGAATGCTTTTAATTCCAACTGCGAGATCATCTTGGCAAAGATAACAGTTAGAAGTTGCAAAACACTGCATGTGTGTTCCTTTACCACCTCCTTAGAAATGATGATGAATACATGAAGGAACTCGATATCTATGTAAGCAAAATAGCAAAATGTGAATGATACTTACTTCATTTCAACCTTCCGGGTATACAATGGGAATCACACTTGGTGAAAACATCATCTCCACATCCGGCCAGTCATCAAAAGCATCTGGCAGTGCTGAACGACTTTGGACTTGCGCAAACTAGAAGGCAAAGCATCCTGGACACGCTCATTACAAACCACCAAAACTTAGTTGATCAATAATTTCAGGTATCATATAACTTGCGTCCGTTGGGACATTTGTAAGATGCGTGTATGTATATACATGTCTACGCATCCTCACAATGACTGGGGCGGCTGCTGTCAGGCTACGGTGTTATATAAACTAGTTGTTGATAGGTCGGAAGAGAGCAGAAGAAGAACTGTCACCAAGAGGTGTAGCGGAATTGAAATATCTTCGTTTCAGTAACAATGAAGAGAAAACTCAGTCAGGCAAGACATACGTGAAACTCATTGATTACTGTTGTAACTGAATACGTGTAATATTATTTACAATAATATAATAATAATAGTTAAAAACTAAAATTTATATATATATATATATATATATATATATATATATATATATATATATATATATAATTATATATATATATATATAAATATATATATATATATATATATATATATATATATATATATATATATATACATACACAAACTCAAATACAATATATATTATATATATATGTATATATAATATATATATATATATATATATATACCATATGTATTCAAAAAAAATTAATATGTATTTAATTGTGTATGTGTCGTTGATGCACGCATTTGTATATACACATACATGTTCAGAATTGCTTAGGAAGCGTTGTGACGAGCCACTTCTAAAGTCTCTGCATTGGCTTCCTGTCCAATATCGCATTTTCCTGGAGGAAACTATCGTATTTACCTTCATTGTTTACTCCTATAAGAAACCTTTCCAGCTTCCATCTAGTCTTTGGAATATCCTTCCTTTTTAGTGTTAGATCAGCTGAAAATATTGCTAGCTTTCGTCTTCGTATAAAAACAATCTTTTCCATCCACCTTGCCTAGCTACCTGGCGTATCAATAGACTTGTTGACAACTGGAATTGATTATTGACTCTGATATTGATGAACTCGCTTATAATGATGCCCTCTCAACTTCGTTTCCAAAGATTTAGGCGCAGTAGAAATTGTCTTATACGGACGTACACCGTCGCCTAGTTCCCTCTGCCAGTTCGGAAGACATGCTTTGCTTTGCATGTTTAAGCCACAACACTGCCTCTTTCGGAAACTTGTGGCGCAGTAGCCAGAGCTCCGGAATCTCGACTAACAGAAGTGTTTGAACTTTGGCAAGCTGTTTCACTCTACATTGCTCCAGTTCACTCAGCTGTACGTATGAGAATCTGGCTTTAGATAGTCGTGGATTTTATGTACAAATATTCTTTGTGCATTAATTGCAGCATGGATAAATGCTTCCCAGAGAGTTGAGATGGTGTTCGAATGAACAGGTCTGCCGTGGACTAAAGTGTAAAGCGTTTCCAACAAACCTGCGGATTGGATACATCGCTAGATATGAACTGACCTTTTTACACAGGGTCAGGGTTGTTAGCATTAGTGACACTATGATGTGTAGAGTAGTTCATAAACAAAAGGCATCTGTGTTCTGGCTTTGTCTCTGATGTATGATAAATAAATGTGTATATTGTATGTTTATACACACCTCTTTCTCAGTTTCTTTGAGCACTACCTCACATGGTAAGAAGAAACACCTATTGACAATATACCCACTGCGCGAATCATAATAACACAGTTATTCAGTAATAAGTATATTTAATGTTGATAATATCTTTACAAAATACACGATCGTAAGTGGGAAACTGGACAAACGCTCCTGTGGCCTACCAATGCACGTTGTCAGTTGAACACCCAGACACAATGTGCGCGTCCTCACCAATGCTACTGGATAAAATAGAAGCGTACGCCTACTGTATATATGACGCCAAGAAAACAGGTACAGTTACAAGTTTCTCAAAGCTGCCCAAGAAGCGTGACCATTAAACAATTCAACATTAAGCCAAGACGACCTACTAGGGTCGAGTAATTCGAAGAGACTAGTATCCAATTCCGTTATACAGAACACTATTTCAGTCCGGAGCAGATCGGTTGGTTTGCCGCATGTTACAAAATTATTTTGCTCCACCATTGGATTTACTTAATTTATTTATTCATTTGATCCAAGTGTGGTATCAACAAAACATTCCCCATCAAACTATCATGATTATGACGAGAAAATAACAGAAACAGACGAGACGGGACAGTTCGTCAGTTAGTCTCTATCTAATGTACTATCTATCTCAGTCGTTCTAAACTGAAGGTGTCCCCACCGATATGAGTCCCGCAATACTATTCCTTGTGCTGCTACGTATGGGCAACGGCTTAACGCGAGTCTCAGTGGCGGCTTCTCAGCGCAGCACAAAGCAGCCTCACCGCGTTGACCGCACAACCGAAGACCTAAAACAACAGTCCTATATCGGGGTTTTCACCTCCATGTTGTGCGCAGCGCGCTGTGCGATAATTCGGGATGTCCTGCCTAGTACCCGTTCGATGCTAATGCTGTCGACTCGCGGGGACCCATACGAATCTGTTTGCGGCCCTTCGCCGGCCTGTAGCGCCGTCTCGTCGGCCTCACGCATGCGCGACCGTCCGGAAGTAGCCGGAATCCCGGACGGCAGCGGCACTGGTAACTTCCGGGTGTGTTGACGCATATCTGGCTACATCCGCCATTGTCTCTGGCGCAGTTGTTGACGTCTGCAACGATAAGAACACACAGGAACGTGTCAGCAGCTGCTTATGGAAAACGACAAACATCGTCGTCTACCGAAATGTCGTCCATTTTACCGATTTATGTTTCTGTTATCTAGGTCGTCTTGTTAAATCGCCGCAGTAGTAGGGTGTGATCGTTGTAAAGTTACTTGTGGGATGCCGATATAATTTGTTAATGTCAATGTTAATATCGTATTTTTTCGTGCAAGAAACACTCACAACGAGTTGCACGATAAAAGGTAATTAATATAGGCAACATTGTGGACTGGACACCGGAAGTGATGATATCGGAAGAACGAATGGGTCGGAAATGATAACAAAGGGTTAGGAGGCGGGTGGATAAGAGATGGCCTGCGCAACCTAGTTCAACCCCATGCTAAAGCTAAGAGGATGTTAAACATCTGGTTTAGCAGACATAGTTGGTTTTACTGATATTAACAACATGACAGTCTGCCGCTATTGTCATAAATATACAATATGCATTCACTCTGCTGCTTATAGGATAAAATATCGTATAAACCTTACTGAGGCTGTCCCGCTAATCCATGTGGTGAAGAAGTTATAACTAAT
>JAODUO010000130.1:117500-120000 GCA_025642075.2 Ridgeia piscesae
GAATTTGGTTATAAATGTGTTTGTTTAAATGCAAGGAGCATAGTAAACAAAAGAAATGAACTAAACATTATGGTAGAAGATATTGACCCTCACATAATAGGTATAACTGAATCTTGGGCCACACCCGATATATCAGATGCCGAATTAGGAATGACAGGGTATGTAATGTTTAGGAAAGATAGATTAGGAAGAAGGGGAGGCGGAGTTATTTTATATATTAAAGAATCCATCCAAGCTTATGAAATAAAATTAGAAAAAGAAGCAGAATGTGAAGAAGCTGTCTGGTGTAACATAGTTACAGGAAAGTCAACATTAACTGTTGGGTTAGTGTATCGGAGTCCAAACATAAGCATGGAAGAGAATGAAAAAATACATAACGCTATCAAAGAAGTGAGTAAACGGGACTGTATTATTATGGGGGATTTTAACCATGGGCATATACAGTGGACATCTCTACAGAGTACCGGGAGAGAGGATCAAGAGTTTTTAAATTTAGTACAAGATAGTTTCCTTTCTCAACATGTGTTAAGAGCAACCAGGGGCGAGAACGTATTAGACATAGTATTGAGCTCACAGAAGGAATTTGTTGATAATGTCAAGATATGTGAGCCACTGGGGTGTAGTGATCACAACCAGATACATTTTATCATCAAAGTAAAGGGAGAACGGAATAGAAAATTAAGGTACAGGAAATTTTTCACAAAGGAAGATATAAGGACATGAGGGAATATTTAGCAAAGATAGACTGGAATAACACACTGAAGAATAAGACAGCAACAGAATGCTGGAATATTTTAAAGAGTGAAATTGACTGCGTCGTTGACAAATTTGTCCCCTTGAAAAAACAGGGGAAACGGTCAAAGAAGAAACACTTATCGAAGGAAGCCATTAGAAAAATCAAGTACAAGCAAATGATGTGGAAGACATATAGACATACTGGAAGTGAAGAAGACTATAGCATTTATAAAGAAGCACTTAATCAAGCTACAGCTGAAATTAGAAATTCAAAGAGAAGCTACGAACAAAAAATAGCTTTTAATATAAAACATGACAGCAAGAGTTTTTATGCGTATGTTCGAAGTAAACAGAAAGGTCAGGATAAGGTCGGTCCTCTAGAAGGTAGTGATGGAAACATAATAACAGAGGGATTCTTAATGGCAGAAAACCTAAATGAGTACTTTAGTTCGGTGTTTACCAGGGAATATATTAGTATATTACCAGTACTTGAGACTAAGTTCGAAGGGAGAGAGTTTGACTATTTAGGACAACTAATTGTAACCCCAACAATGGTAGCTATGAAAATAAGAGATATGAAGGATAATAAATCACCTGGAGTGGATGGGATTCCTCCCAAATTACTATTGGAAATTGTAGAACAAATCAGCATACCGCTTGCAACAGTGTTCAATTTGTCATTAGAGGAGGGAATAGTTCCGTTAGAATGGAAAGAAGCAAACATTATACCATTATTTAAAAAAGGTTCGAGAAACAAGTCAGAGAACTATTGACCAGTGAGTTTAACATCGGTGATTTGCAAACTATTAGAAAGACTAATTAAAGATCACCTGGTTGATTTTCTTGTTAAAAATAAATTGATAAACCCATCTCAACATGGGTTTTTAAAAGCGAGGTCATGCTTAACAGATATGTTATGTTTTTTGGAAGATGTCACAAAGTGGCTAGATGAGGGATCACCAGTAGATATAATCTACTTAGATTTTTAAAAAGCCTTTGACAAAGTGCCACACCAAAGACTACTACTTAAACTAAAGGCCCATGGCATAGGAAATGGAATGATCAACTGGATAGAAAAATGGCTTATTGATAGAAGACAAAGAGTAGTAGTTGATGGGGAGGTTTCAAACTGGAAAGCGGTTTTGAGTGGAGTACCGCAGGGATCAGTACTGGGACCTATTTTATTCTTAATATATATCAATGATTTGGATGATGACATAACAAGCAAGGTGTTGAAGTTTGCGGACGACACAAAAGTGTTTAGGAAAATTAAAAGTGATGCAGATAGACAGCATTTACAGATGATCTTAATAAGTTGATAGAATGGTCTGAGAAGTGGCAAATGCTGTTTAATTTTGGAAAGTGTAAGTGCCTTCACACAGGACATGGGAATGAAGATGCACAATATACAATGGGTGATACTGTACTAAATACTACCTTAAAGGAAAAGGACTTAGGGTTAACTATTAGTGCTGACATGAAGGTATCAGAGCAGTGTGGAATTGCAGCAGCGAAGGGAAACCAAATTCTTGGATTAATTAGGCGAAATATAGTGTACAAAGAAAAAGAACTAATAATACCGCTGTATAAAACAATAGTTAGGCCTCACTTAGAATATTGTATACAAGCATGGAGGCCATATCGCAAGAAGGATATTGATATGCTAGAAAGAGTACAAAGGAGAGCAACCAAAATGATACCAAAACTCAGGAATATTAGTTATGAAATGCGTCTAAAAGAATGTGGTTTAACAACACTAGAAACC
>JAODUO010000130.1:125000-132500 GCA_025642075.2 Ridgeia piscesae
ATTTCTATAGTACAGAATAGTCTACTGAAAAGCATCGTCCCCGATCCTACAGAATAATATAATATATAGTGTTTTGTGTTGAGAGACTTCACTCATTATTGCGATTATCTCTGACGAGTAGCCACACCAGTTGGTTCGTGTCCTAGTGATGGCGGTCGACACACGTTGACTGGTCCCGACCCTGAATAGACCACAACGTCTCGTCTCATTAGCTGTACGGTCTACAGATCTCGTCCAGCCGTGGCGTAGAAACATCGTCACCTTTGTACGAAGACCAAATTGGAGACACGCGTTGCGGATGAAATAGCATGGCTCGGTCATATAAGGTTAATTGACTTCTTCTCGTAAAATTATAATATTCGTTTCACGAGAAAACATGCTCTTTGTGTTTTAGCTGTCTTCTAGTATCTATGCAGCCACCAGGCGTTTTCCTGTCACGATAGGCTACAACCATGTACTACATAGGACTCAACAAAGACAACTATCGGCATGTTATACTGACATATTGATGAACTCACAAACATCTATAATAACATTATTTAACTTTAATTAACTGTAGATGAATCTTGATGTGAGAACTACTTCCTTCTTAATTGAAGCGTGGATCCATGCGCGTTATCACGTGACACATGATATTAAAATGTTGTTGGGTTCTGCGAAACAAAAACGGAAGTATCAAAAGTTCCGCTGTTGACGCTATATATATATATATATATATATATATATATATATATATATATATATATATATATATATATATATATAACGCCTCTTAAATGTCACAACGGATAGCGTATATTATTCTAATGCTAGAATTTCGCATATATATATATATATATATATATATATATATATATATATATATATATATATATATATAATATTGCTTCACTGTACGAATGTTATACATACGCAAAATATTACGCATACATCAACCATGGTATATAACCAGGTATTAGTTTATGTAATGCTGGATTGCAGTGTATACAATTTATAAACGATGTATGTATTTATTTAACCGTACATTGCCCAGATACGTCTTACTTCAGCTTGCACGTCGACGCTTTAAATATTGCACCGAACATGTCCCACTTTAGTAGCACATTGTCACCATTCATCATCACACTGTACGACAGCACACATGTATAGTCAGGTCGCAATTCTTTCTCAAGTAAAACGAGAAGGATAGAAAGTTGCAGTGTAGGTTACGGCGCCGGCCGCAATGTCACGGACAGTAAAGACAATGTACCAGGGAACCGACAACTCAGAATGGTCAATTAACAGTCGGAGGAAAATCGCTCATTTGTTTTCACAAGGAAACAATTAGACGTTTCAATATGAGTATCTTTCTAGAAAGTTGATATTACTGTGTGGGCTGACGTGAGACAAACGATAATGTTGACACACGAATACGCATGCTCCAGTCACCGCGATATTACCAAACGTGTCAACAAGACGAAAGCCAATGTTTTCCAATCTCGAATTCTTCGTGGAGGTACGAAAACAGAGGATGTGGTTGTAGTGTGGCGTGACTTCACGACTGGCGATCCTCAATTACCACGCCTATAGACATACACACCAGCACGTTTCTGGAAGATTTTTTTAACATATGTATCATTAGTAAGGTCGTCTGTACGTTGGGCCATCTTCTACAAGCACGACTTGGCACGGCCCATGTGGAGGTTCCGTCGAAATGGGTTTTCCTGGAATACGACATGATATCGCTACATTTGTGCTACAAGCACCGTGCTGTACCGAACATCTAGTGCCAGTGTCAGGGTGGCGCGAATATCTTATCTGTACGTAAAAGTGTGTGTGTTTTCAGAACGCCATTCTTCTGTGCGAGTGGCTTTCGAACGTCTCAACCGAAATCCTACGCGTGATCTTCATCAAGCTCTAACCTACTAACTACTTACTTTCGCCCAGTTCTCATCCAGACAACCTAAACTATGCTTTGTCATTTTTAATACCGCGGAATTGCTACATGTCCACCACAGTGCTTTAGCCATTTTATAAGTTTGGCGGACCACGTTGCTTGGCAATAGGTCACGTAAACGATAGATAAATCCACGCAATGACTATAATTATCTTCTGTCATGTCACTAGTACCTGTTCCTATGTTTCCTGTACGGGGGTCCACTGTCCACTGCGCGTCCAATGTCCACTCCATCTAGGGTCTGATTACGTCAGACAGTCACCATTGGATCATCGCAAGACTTGAGCGCAACTTAACTGTGTTTACTTTGATGACGTCATTACTGGATCACCGGTCCAGTGAATTGAACACACTGCCATTTTACATATCTAAACATAATTATAGTTTCGGCCGTCGGTCAGTCGGTTCGTCGGTCAGTCCGTCGGTGACGGTGTAGCGTTTACATGTTTCCGGGCGTTATCAACTATCCGGGTGACGTTTCTGCGCATGCGCGAGTCAGTCGTTGTCATTAGTTACCCGCTGAATCTCATATTAAATACATTTTATTATGATATATATATATATATATATATATATATATATATATATATATATATATATATATATATATAATATATTGCACTATCTTGTGATGTATAGAACCTTTCAGCAAAGTTATTTGTGGCAAATTAACACGAGGCAAACAGGTTTTGAGGCATGTTTTCATAGCAAGCGAAAATCACGCGACTAATCCGGGACAGTGATTTAAACAAACGTAATATTTTAATATATTGAATGAAATGTTAAGCAACTCTTCACCACAGGAGAGTTAACGAACAGCCCGTGGTATATATATCATAAATGCCTTACGTTTCGCAGCACATTGGTGATTTTACATTTATCGCGCATGCGCAGAAACGTCACCCGGGTACTTTATAACGCCCGGAAAATGTAAGCTCGACAAACGATTAGGTCGTTAGCGCGGGACCGAGCAGATGGATGTATTGTTAGCGCCGTCGCACGTGGGAAGTTGTAGCGCTTACATTTTTCCGGCGTTATAAACGTTCCGGTTGACGTTTCTGCGCATGCGCGATATAGGAAAAATCATCACTGTGCTGCGAAAAGACAAAGCATTTATGGTATATAAAAACAACGGGTTATTCGTTAGGATGTATATAGCCTATCAGCAAAGTTATTTGTCGCAAATTAACACGAGACAAACAAATTTTGAGGCATATTTTGATAGCAAGCGTAAATCACGTGACAGTAGTGCGCCATAATCCGTTGCAGTGATTTATAAAAACGTAATATTTTATTGCATTGAACGACATTTTAAGAAACTCTTCACAGTAATCATCACAGGAAAGTTAACGAACAGCTCGTGGCATTTGTACCGAAAATGCTTCGTTGTTTCGCTGGACATTGATGATTTTACATTTATTGCGCATGCGCAGAAACGTCAACCGGAACGTTTTTAACGCCCGGAAAATTGTAAGCGCGACAGCGTAAGTAGCATTGTGACTCGTGCAGGAAGGCGCCACCTCGAGTGGCAGGCAGGCAGGCAAACGTACTTCAAAGCCGCCGTGGGGTGTCGCCTTCCAAGCGGTAGGGTCGGCACACCATACGTCGTCTTGCCTCTCGTGCAGCGTCCGTATGTTCCCCCTCACGTCACAGCCGCCAAGTGGAAGGATGCTCGCGACTAGGAGTGTCGGCAACGCGAAATATGTGGGCAACTAAATTGTGTGTGTGTGTGTGTGTGTGTGTGTGTGTGGTGTGCGTGTGCGTGTGCGTGTGCGTGTGCGTGTGCGTGTGCGTGTGCGTGTGCGTGTGCGTGTGCGTGTGCGTGTGTGTGATGTATGTATGTATGTATGTATGTATGTATGTATGTATGTATGTATCTGTCTTTTTGTGTGTATGTGTGTATGCGTGTATGTCAGCATGTCTGTCTGTCTGTCTGTCTGTCTGTCTGTCTGCCTGCCTGCCTGCCTGCCTGCCTGCCTGCCTGCCTGCCTGCCTGCCTGCCTGCCTGCCTGCCTGCCTGCCTGCCTGCCTGCCTGCCTGCCTGCCTGCCTGCCTGCCTGCCTGCCTGCCTGCCTGCCTGCCTGCCTGCCTGCCTGCCTGCCTGCCTGCCTGCCTGCCTGCCTGCCTGCCTGCCTGCCTGCCTGCCTGCCTGCCTGCCTGCCTGCCTGCCTGCCTGCCTGCCTGCCTGCCTGCCTGCCTGCCTGCCTGCCTGCCTGCCTGTCTGTCTGTCTGTCTGTCTGTCTCTTTCTGCCTCAATCCCTCTCAATCCCTCGCGTCATATACTGCGATCTGTGGTAGCTGACACTCGTGATGTTATGTCGAAGTTGCAGCCCTACGTATGACATCAAACTCAACATTGAAGTAAAGGTTGTTACAACGTACATTGCAATATTTATTCGTAGGCGATGCGCTACACGACACTCGACAGGAAGCCTCGTCTATACGCGCAGTACACGTGTCGTCGCGGCTACCATCTGTCTGTGTCCGCGCAACGGTTCATGTATTGTTGGAAGCACCGTTGGATTGGCCGGCAGCCATCTTGTATCAAGGATGAACAAGGTAGGTATTGTGGTGGCTAGCGAGGGCCGAGTGAGTAAGTAAGTAAGTACGTACTCACAGTACAATATAACCTGTGTTCCGTTGTATGTGTAAGTCTACGAGTTATTTAACATGAGGGTCAGCATTGGTTGAAACGAGGGACACATTTTGTTCACTAAATAACACACACACACACACACACACGCACGCACGCACGCACGCACGCACGCACGCACGCACGCACGCACACACACACACACACACACACACACACAGGGGCATAGCTAGCCGTACGCACTCATTAAGGCAACCACAAAATGCCCACTTCAAACGGTGGCCAGAGGATGCCCAGATATGTTCATAGCCTTTGGCAATGAAAATAACATCATTCACTTATAAAAATTTGTCAACATTTTGACAACATTGTACAGCTGTATTCAGTTTCCGGACCCGCGTGCACAGAAAAAATAGCTAGACGCCTCCGCCTGAAGGCTATCTTGGCATGCAGCAGCCGGGTAAATACTAATTCACTATAAACAATTTATCAATGTCTTTACGTCCATGGGACGATTAGAAGCTAAAGCTGGCGTGAATAACAAAACCAAACTAGAGTCACTCTGTGGGACGAGATGGGCTAGACGTGCTAACGATATTCAGGTCTGCCTTCACAGCTGTAGTGTCTGATCTGGAATATCTGGAGGCAGGTGGGAATGGCAAAGCATGGAGCTACATGTTGTAAATCCAAAGGTTTTACTTCATTGGTAACGATTGAGCATGTAGTCCAAAGTCTATTTCCTCTGACAACATTTCTATAATTGTATGGAGGCGCTGTGGAACTGGCAGCGAAATTCGAAGTTCAACCGAGCAAGCCGTGCTGGAAAACAAAGACACCGCGAAATGTTATCCACTGACACCCCATTGTCAGCACACGGAAACACCTGGTGCATATGACTCCAGAAAGACTAACCCAGCTGTTTTCAAAGACGACAAGCCTGGAAATCTGCGTGAACTACAAAACGAAGTGGATCACTGGAACGCAAACTGGGAAATGGTGAATGTCGCAGAGAAACCAGACACACTCGACGATTCAAGAAATGTTCCACATGTACACTGCTGTCATAATACTGATAGTGATATCTGTATCGATAGCCACGGCAGATCGCCCTTACAGCGCTATGCTGCGTCTCAAGAACTATCTGCGCTCTACAACGACAATTAACTGAGCGCATGTCGGGACTTGATGCACGTCCACGAGGACACAGAGTTGGATGCTGAACGCGTCATTCATCAGTTCAGTTATCAGAAAAACAGACACATTCAAACATATGCTACGTATAATATGGTATATTAACCTTTCAAGTCCTCCGCCTTTTCAGCATGTTTCATGCAATAAAAATACTGTGTATTTTTCTATTTACTCCTTAGCGTGTTATATTTCCCTATGATATATTGTGACTTAAAATGCACTATTTGTCAACTGATTGGATCGTCAAGCATGCTACACAACATTTTGGAGCACCTGACCCTGATGATAGAATTTAGATTGATAACATTTAGTAGTGCTTCCACTTGCATTTATGCCTAGCTACGCCCCTGACACACACATACACACACACACACACACACACACACACACACACACACACACAACACACACACACACACACACACACACACACACACACACACACACACACACACACACACACACACACACACACACACACACACACACACACACACACACACACACACACACACACACAAATATACAGTCACACACACGCACAAATACACACATATGCGCTCATGCATTCGCACACTCAAACACACACGCGCGCGCGCACGCACGCACACACACACACACACTCACACTCACACACACACCACACACACACACACATACACACACGCACACACACACACACACACACACACACACCACACACACACACGCGCGCACGCACGCACACACGCACGCACGCACGCACACACACACACACACACACACACACACACACACACACACGCACGCACACACACACAGGCAGATGTGTGAAACTGGGTCAAGAGACGACTAAACCTGTTGCACTGATGCAACACTGATACCCCAAAATATGACAACACCTCTCTTCAGCCGTCACTGAATGTGACATATCGGTCATGCCCGAGCGCCGTACATCTTGAAGGCAGAGAACACCAGGCATGCCTGAGTAGGTTAGATCATCGCTGTTGCGTTTATATCTGCTTCGGCGAAGATTGTGTAGAATAGGTACCGGGATATAGACCGCGATAGAGTCGACGTTTTTGGCGAGCCACTAGAGGAGCAATTGCAAGTTTTTATGCCTACTGCACATACATCGTGTAGACTGTAGACATCCCGGTGTAGTCAGATCACTGTTGTAGACTGTTGCGTTTACAGCTAGCTACTATCTATTTTGGGGCGCCTTTCCATTGGGGTAGCCTTGGTACAGATGCGCTCTTAACCTGCTAGATATGTGGGCGCGTGATGTTACTGCGAAACCGTCCGTAGGCTAGACGAAGGATCATTTGATGTTGTTGTGACAACAGTAGAACTTTTTTTTCAAACACGCAGAAAAGAATGATTTTAAAATAGCTCAGATTCAATTGCAAAGACAAAGCATACAAAATAGATAGATTGTTTTGTCGTCCATACAGGCAGGTAGACACACAGCGGCACACACATTACGTAATTTGTTGTGTATGCACAATGTCACTGCGCGTGTACCAAGGTCGTACATTCGTGCGTGTGTGTGTGTGTGTGTGTGTGTGTGTGTGTGTGTGTGTGTGTGTGTGCGCTGGTGCGTGCGTGTGCGTGCGTGCGGTGCGTGCGTGCGGGCGGGCGGGCGGGCGGGCGGCGGGCGGGCGGGCGGGCGTGCATGAATGAAGTTAGAAAATGTGTAATCTTGAAAAACGACTTAACAGATAACCAATGTACTACCAACGAACGCGATGGTTACTTAATTTAATTATAAATTAGTTTTAATAGTCTCACATGTTTGTCA
>JAODUO010000130.1:140000-197500 GCA_025642075.2 Ridgeia piscesae
TCATAACCTACGTGAATTATGTTGTATACATATTCTGGGTTGTTACATCATGTGCGCTGTACATCTGTGTTATTAACAAACAGATACTACCTGGGTACACACCGCCACATACAATCTAGACACGATACAAACGGATAGACAGACACCTTATGAAAAACCAAGGAGAAATGCATAGACAGCAGACACATGAAGCAAGGACAACCACAACTTGATGTAAGGAGTGGCTTCTATGAGAGCGACATATGTCATTGACCTGTCCGTTTGTATTTTATTACTGTTCTTTGTTTACTATATTGTTTTATAATTACTCTAGTACAATTATAGATAAATATTCCAATTAAACATCATATTATTCCCTTATTATTGTTAATGTTGTGGGCAGACCAAACGTATCCCCAGAGATACCCAGTGAAGACACGGGGAAGCGCCAGACATTGCCTCCTGCACGGACAAAGCGGGAGTTGCCTTGTACCGGAAGTGGATGGCGGCGGTGGAGATATCACAGCCCCCGCCAACAGCCATACGTCGCGTCTACACGTCTACGATGTTTCGTCTCAACTGATCAGTTTATATCGTAGAGTGGGCGTACGCGCGACCCAATACAGTACGAGCAGTAGCCGAGGTGCATATTAGTATATGTAGAGATGTGTAAGTGGGTGTGTACGAATGTACGTACGTGTGTGTACGACTGTACGTACGTGTGTACGAATATGTGTATAGGTGTGTGTACGAATGTATGTACGTGTGTGTATACGACTGTGCGTACGTGTGTGTACGACTGTATGGAGAGGGATGGAGAGAGGGAGGGAGGGAGGGAGGGAGGAGGGAGGAGGAGGGAGGGAGGAGGGAGGGAGGGAGGGAGGAGGGAGGGAGGGAGGGAGGGAGGGAGGCAGGCAGGCAGGCAGGCAGGCAGGCAGGCAGGCAGGCAGGCAGGCAGGGAGGGAGGGAGGGAGGGAGGGAGGGAGGGAGGGAGGGAGGGAGGGAGGGAGATCAGCTTTATTGTCATGAATTTTATTGCAGTTACAGTAAAACTTTGGGTTGCGTTCACTTTTAAAACAATATTTACAACAGCCCTGCAATGGAACATGGAGCTAGCATTCCCAAGAGCTATGGCGACAAGCAACGTTTAACCCGGATTCCGAATCAGCGGGATATTTCACTTTGACGGAGAAATATTTGCCGACTACGAATTTAATTCGTATTTTCTGAAGTTACCAACCTCCCACACCCCGGAATGTTGGCACGACGCCACAAAGTCTTGAATGAAGTCTTGCCCGCCAGTGGCATGGTTACAGGCTTCGGTGACAAAACTTCTGCTCACGATGTATACATATAAACTGTAATAACGGCGCTATTCTAATGTGACCCAACTCATACACTCTGTGGGGAAACATGCGTAGGTCGAATACTATCACTACTAGCGGCATTAGGCCAAAATATCCCTTCACCCCGTACGTAATAACATTTCTACTACACTCTGGTCTCACTGCGGTGTTACTGGATCCCAATATAATGTTACGTTCAGCGTTAAATGTCATATTGATCGTTGAAACAATATCGATAATGGCATATCATTATCAGTGTTATTTCAAGTATCAGTGGCGTCGATGGCACGCCTTTGTTGTAACCTAATTGCACTTATCTACAATTACTAGAATTTGATGTTATCACGCAGTTGTGATCACGCTTTTGTGTATGTAGAGTTTTGTAGACACAGTTTGTGAAAAACGTCACACGATGAGTGAAGATCAATATCACGCATAACCACAACAGTGATTAATAGCCCTAGTTTAGCTCAGTGTGTGCTCCGTGCCTCGAATCGAATGCTAAAATTAATGTTTGTTTTGTAAACCATGCCGGTGTGTTTAGTGGGATACGCCACCTTACCTCTGGGTGGGCCAACCCGTCTAGATATAGGGGGCAGGTCGTCGCAGTTCAGGAGAGGTCAAATAATGAACACACACAAATGGTGTAGGGCTAGTAGCCGGGGAGTTGCTGGTTATGTATACCGAGTTATGATATAGGTCTAATATGCAACATATATAGGCGTCTACCTATGCCAAATACTACTTCATCTCCATCCATTGCAGCAGCGCGATAAAATGACGGATCGTTTACATTCGCAGAATAACTTTATGTGTCGCCGTCTAGCGGATTCCGCAGTATGACTTCAACAACAGCCCAACTCCACGGATTTGGGCTGTTGTTGAAGTCAAGACGTTTTTGCGGACGTCACCACTGCGGCGTCTACAGTGGAATAGGGCAGTTTTTCATATCAGACGATAGCTAGTAGGCAGCTGGTCACTGTGGCTATCTAAATCAATACCCCCCAAAATGGTGGAGTTGGGCTGTTGGTAAAATCAGGATTTCAATTGGTTTGGATACCTCAAGGATCATCGAGTTTAAATGAAAATTGCGCCACCATTTACATTTAGTAAATTTGATAGTAAGGTGTATCATAAGTAAGAAAACTGGAGAAGTTGACGTAGGAGCCTAACGACCTAAGGCTACGACTAAGTGGAATATTAAATAATATTGTAATCCCACAAAGAAAACATTGCTTTACTAGAAGTCTAACTATACACTATTAAAATGTTTGTGAGACATCGTCAACAAAATATTACATATGTAATATTTTAACGGAATAAATTTTTCAACGGTTCCACTCCCAACGGCTCCTATTTCTAAATTTGCCATGACGTCTACCAGAAGATGGATTAGTTTGTATTGTAGTCGACGTGTGACGCCGCCGGTCTGGTGTTTTGTGCATAAGTCGCTAGGTTTTGTTCGGGAGCTAGCAGAAGGCTAATAGTTTGCCGTGATCTGCGCGTAGCTTTTTGATTGTTATCATAATGAGGCTAAGACCTAGGTTCCTACTGTTAGTTAGGTGAAATGGTAGTAGTACAGCTGTACTACGCAACACACCTCGATGATTAGGGAAATGCTGGTGCACAGTCAACACGACCTGGGATAAAATCTAATCGGCAGTGGATATTGCACCGACAGTCGGTCCATTAACGCACGACTATTGCACCGACAGTCGATTTGGACCAAACCAGTATTCCAAAATAGGAATGTGAGGTTGTCGCCGCTGCGTGGCCATGACAATGGGTGCACGAATTGACTTGTATAAAACGTATTACCCTGACCCTAACCCTAACCTTGATTCTAATTCTGACACTAACCCTAAACCTGACCCTAACCCAAACTCACACCGCCATTTTGGAATAGTGGTTCGATCCAAATCTGCCATGCACCGTCAAACTGACAGTACTTTTGACGTTGCATGGCAGTACTATTTTTCGATGCTTTTTCAACAGTGTGTGGCGTCGTTTTGTTTGCCGCGTCGTAAGTTCAGGCGTGTTAGATCTCGTATAAAACTGACTATGCGTTTGTTGCTCAAACAAATGTAGCGCATTCTGCAATTCGACAAATGTTCTAACAGATGCGCCGACTCCGTTATCTGTCACCAGCAACGACGGCATGGGCATGCGTCGAAAAACTGTCGGTGCAATAGCAACAGTCCCACAACTATTGTACCGACTTTAGGTGGAATATACACTTCGAATCTAATCTGTCCTCGAGTACAAGAGAACTCGAGGGCAGAGTAGATAAAATAAAGCCTTTAAATTTGACCTTTTACGGAAACACCCGCGGTCGTATATCACAGTCGCGCCGTGTCGCATAAATAACACTGAGGACGCTGGCGATCCCAGCAAACGTATAGCTACGTTCAGGTATGGGTCTTCAATGCCAACTGTATGCAAATGTTATAAACAACAATTCAATTCAATAGATGGTTATGACAGCTATGCTAGTACTTACATTTTCTTGTAACCTGTCGTTGATTCTCTCCTTGTTTAACTTGATATATCTGAGCAATTGGAGCGGATTTTCATTAATATATTCGCCATTTCTGGATGGCATTTGTGACGTCATTCCTCTGCAGTCACGCTTCAGCACCAGAGTGATGTATTCTAACAGTGTGGTGCCACATACAACGTGACGTCACGGCTGTTAGCTATTTACCAGAACATATTTGCCAAGCCGACCTTTCTATGCAGCCACTGAGGGTGGACACTGCCAGGGTGCTTGTTGTCCTCAGTGGTTCTTATATGTCCCAAAGTGAGACGGGACCAACATTAACATATTTCAGTCTCTCCCTTGTCCCTTCCCACTCCCCCAAATGACCTGTTTCACGTCCATTTAGTCTTGATCATTTGGTATGAGGATGACAAGTAGCTAGTCTGTGACCATCCTCAGTGCCTGCTTAGGTCAGATTAGTGACAAAATGCTGGAAAGGTTGATGACCAGTAGTTGAATGAGACCAGCAAATTTTTGTAACGACAACAGTCAATAGCACAAGCCAGTTGATAAAATTACAACTGATCTGAAAACAACTAATTAATTTGAAATAAGCCACCACAACATAGACTGTCTAACACATGAAAATAGCATTTTATTGTGATTGGTTATATGGCTACACACACAACTTTCAGAGTTCATTCCTTATTCCTTGACCTTCAACTTATGAAGATGCTGAGTCAGATTCATTCAATATGGCTGCCAAGTCATCCTCACTGTCACTCGCATCACATGACTCCATGGCTTCCTCTGATTCGTTGTCATCACTGTCACGTGGCTGTTTCACCTTAATCTTCGCCAGGGACAGCAGATACTGTAGCATGTATTTGTTGTGATCACATCTGAAGACAACACCATAATCACAGTTAAGTTTAAAAAAGGAAATAGTCAAAATTATTTGCTTAAGTTTAAAAAAGTGTAATCCATTTCATGTTGGTTCAGAACCACAATATCCTGTGGGACTAACGATTTTCAGTGACCCAAAAGACTTTCAAAATAGCCATTGAATTCAGCTGGTGTAACATAGTTTACATGACATCATTATCAACAATGGTTTGTAGTTCTGATATGCAGCAATAACGTTAGTGCATATTTATACATTATACACAGTAGTTGGCACCATTATTATCAGTCTATTTTCTATGCTATACATGGTGACAACCAACTCACCATGGTCTCATATGTAATGCTATATGGATTTTAGCAGTTTGCAAATTCTTGCAATCACCCAAAACAAGTAAAAGTATGAGAACATCTTCCTTGAGGTAAACAGATAAAAGGTAACATTTCCACTCACACTCTACAATAATCTCACCACGAAACTTACATTTTACTGAGCTCTGTATATTTCCTTGAGAGGTTTTTCTGAAGGCTTCGAAGCATCGATAGTAGGGACAGCGAAGTCTGCTTGAGTCGAGGCCCGTGTCGCACCAACAGGTGGCGACACCATTGTAGGTAGAACTCAACGTGCCGTGATGATTCCAGCTGTCCAGCGACAAAGCTGAGCATCTTGACCACATAGACATCCGGGAGCGAATCGGTTACAAAGTCAACTGCAGAAAGAATGATAGTAAATCATTATCACTATTTACATCACAATCTATGTTTTCGATATACACAAAAACCTAGTTTCATATTATTATTCCTGTCATCTTATTCATATCATTACGGTGAATTAGTGATATATGGAGTAACCACCAGCTGTGTAAATGTCATCTATTGTGATAGTTAGTATCATATCAATTTTGTTGTTGCTTATAATTATAAACAACTTTCCATTTATAATTTCTTATTTATTTTAGTCAATGTAGTATCAAATTAAAGAAAAATCAACATGTTACACTGATTTCCAAAACCATCATCATCTACAAGACAAAACATTTCAAAATTAATTTAAAAAATCAGGAAACAATTATAATGTATGTTAATACACATTATGTATATTAAAACATTATTGAAAACTTACTATCTGACACGGGAATCATCTCAACAATTTCCTGTATGAGTTTGTGTTCATTCAACCGGAACGCCATCATCATTGCCACACTGTACTCTTTCCGCTCCAGTGAACTGCGAACATTCTGTGGTGTGACGTCCATGGCGAAGTCGAACGGGTCAAAGACGAGGTTGTGGTCAAGTGAGTAGACCAGCAGACCCTCAGTCGTCGTAGCTGCCCACTCGCGACCTGTGGCACACCATAAGGGACCATGTCACCGTAAGGGACCATATCATGAACACTTTAAACACATTAGCAAAATGACCCCAAATAACTTGACAGCTCCCACGTGGCTCCAGGTGCCTGTCTTCATGCTTCAGTCACAAACCAAGTCCTTAATTCGATATTTTAATGATACCAGAGGGTGCTACCTAAAATTCCATTAATTATTTGTAAAGCATTTGTAGCGCTGGGGATGTTTACATAGCTTTGCTCATGTTGCGAGCTATGCTATTAATGTTATCTATCAATTCTGTATATTTTTCATTCATTCATTCATTTATTCACTCACACACACCAAACACACATAAACAGTCATGTTGTCTGTCTCGTCCGTCCGTCTGTCCGTCCGTCCGTCCGTCCGTCCGTCCGTCCGTCCGTCCGTCCGTCCGTCCGTCCGTCCGTCTCCGTCCGCCTCCGCCCGTCCGTCGTTGTCTGTCCGTCCGTCCGTCGTCCGTCCGTGTCCGTCCGCGTCCGTGTCCGTCTCCCTGGCCCGTCCGTCCGTCCGTCCGTCCGTCCGTCCGTCCGTCCGTCCGTCCGTCCGTCCGTCCGTCCGTCCGTCCGTCCGTCCGTCCGTCCGTCCGTCCGTCCGTCCGTCCGTCCGTCCGTCCGTCCGTCCGTCCGTCCGAATGAAATGACACTGACCTGTGGGTGAGAACCGGACCGAGGACACACGGACCTCTGGCTTCCAGTGGCGGGAACTGTAGTCTCCCTTCTTCACCCCCGGCAGACTGATTGAGCGTCCACCATCCTCCCCATCTCCCTCGTCCACTAGGGCCAGACTGCCCCACTCGGTCATCTTCCGCCGGTCAAGGAACTCCTGCATGGACAAAGATCAAGCTGGACACTGTCACTTCAGTATCGTCACTACAGTCAACCTAAATTTTAGGGTCATTTCGGTAATACCGCCACCTCACTATTAGGGTCACCCTAGACCAGTCAGAAATAATTGTCACACTACAAAGTTGAACAAATCAACACTGCTAATACGACCACTTCACCTTTAGGTCACTCTTGTCCTCGCCTCAGATGATCTTAACAGTGTGACTCCATTCTATGACGTTCGGACAATTTCCTATATAACAGGTCGCTAGGGGGCGCTGATATGCAACCGGGGTCGGTGACGTAATCACATTCATTATGCACGCGCACACTGTCAAATTTTATTTCAGTTTATCTTTGAGGTGTTTTAGCCTTCAACTGTTCATGGCTAAAAGGCATGTGTTGACAAACACTGGTCATAATGAATGGTTATGCCGCATTCATTGCAGCATAGCCAAGTATCGGGACAATGGTGGCCAACAACATACACCCCGAATTGGGTAACCGCGCTATCTGGCTGATTAGTTCTGTAGGTCCCACACTGTTGTTACAGGAACTATATCAGATTATCCCACAATGTATTTGTATTACCAAAGTGATTATAACGCACAGTTTGGCACATCACAATTGACAGAACTACAAATTACACGTTCAAACAATATTTAAATTGTCAAATTAATATTACATTAAATCACAATTTAAATACTGTACACATCAACTGACCTGCGTGCCGTCCAGTGATAAGTTACACGTGATTTCAAACTTCTTGATGAGGATTTGGTCGCGGATGGAATACACACACACATTCTTTGAGCGGCCGCCAGCCAGGATGTTTTCTCCATCAGCCGAGTAACACAGCGTACTGAATGATCTGCAACAATATCACAGATGCACTGGCAAACCTAGACAAATTGCACAAATGTCCTTCCTTTAGAAGGGCTAACATGGTAGTTTGTTAGATACAACAATAGCACATTTACTAAGATTATCCCAACCTCTGTAAGCCATTCATTGACCTGACCTGTTGGAGGCGATGTATGTAACTTCAAACGGGTATAATTCAGTTGTTTGAAGAATGGAAAAAGTTGTGTTAATTTATTTTTTAAATAAATTCTTTACAGTTTTTTTGAAAATGCAAATCACTGCCAGCATATAATAAGGATATTATTTCTAAGACACACTAGCAACAGATTTATGAACAAAAGGTGAAGCAAAAGGTATTTAAAAAAAGTAAAATTTGTTTATGAGTGAAACAGTGCCTATGGTGAAGGGCTTTAGTGTTTCTTTCGAAAGACAGACAAAATAGATGGAATTATATTGCCAAAGTTTCAAAAGCAACAGGTTGATTCAAACCACATTCAAAGTACCTCAAATCCAAAACCAGAACTAAATAATGCACCTCTATATTTCTTATGCTTTACTCACTTGCCGTAGGATGATTTCTTTGCTGTAATTTTGTCTGTATCTTTCCGGGTGTACCCAAGGTCATGGCGACCTTCCACACTGGCGGTCTGTGTTGCCGAGTCGACGTCCCAGAAGCTAATCTGTGTGTTAAGTGTTGCTACGGCAACCTCGTTGCCATCTGGACGGAACGCCACCGCCATCACTGTAACAAGGTCAAGGTCATGTTTGAATACTACAGGAATAATAATCCAGGTTGGATATTATGGTAATAATACCACAGGTGTTTTAGGGCCTCAGGGGTCATGCCTAGTTTTCACTTCATGTTTTGTTACACACAAAATAGGGCACCTTATATTTTGAGATTTAAAAAAAATCTGGCTTTAAATGTATTTGAGTAGATATATTGACACTGTGATTGTAGTAGCTGTTGGTTGTAAACTGGTGGATATTTAGATGAGTTCAATGTGTGGAAGGATATTTGGCAGTAACAGAGCTACCAGGTACATGGCACAGGTGCAGAATTAATCTGTGAATGAAGACACGTGTCAGAACTAGAAGAGTTAGAAACATCTCAAAGATCATGAACGAACTAGTGTTATTTTATACATGAGTACATAAACAAGTCAGTTTCGCGTAAATTAAAAGGATGTGGCGGAATCGAATATACGCGCTAAAATGACCAAATGTAATTCTTGCGGGTAATGTAAGCAATGCCTAAATGAACAGAGGATGGTCTCTGTGAGACGGAATCATCAAGGAAGATATTCACATCATTACTAGCAGCTGTTCAAAGTTGTGTAAAGCTATGTAGCCTTTGTCACATGTACACATGACAGTTATAGCAAACTTATATTTGTGGAACAAGATCAAAGTTAAGCCACAAAGATATACAGTCACAATTTAAAGGATTAATTTGTAGTTATCTGACAGGAGTACTGTGTGGTGTGTCAACAGAACATGAGCATTGGCTGCCAGTTCTCAGTCATGTCTGTGAAACTTGTGGTTGATATTTGGCTGCTAGCTTAATGTTAATTTTCCCACAGTGGCAATATTGATATTTTCGCTTATTATAGGAAAACGTTACTCACTAAAACTTTATGAAACTTTGCACATGCTTTTATCATCATCTCATTGTCACGCTGATCTGAAAGGTTAACTGTCCACAGAGACAACAGACTTACTCACTAGGCATCTTCACATAACCCTCTGTGGTGCTTTACAATAATCTAAAAATTAATAAACCAAATATTTTATTTATAAAATGTTAATACCATCATATGTCAATCACTGACCATCTGACATAAGTGAAAGGGTCTCCCTGGCCCCCTTGCTCTCAAACACGTCCCACAATTTCACTGTCTTGTCCCACGAGCCACTGGCTAGCATGGCCCGAGATGTACTGAAAGCGAGGCTGCTCACGGGCCCCTCGTGTCCCGCCAAAATCTGCAAAAACAACACAGACCTGTTACAAGAATGAACCCGCTATTGGTAAAAAATTATATTTCCATGCTGTATTCTACCGATTGGTCTGCCATAGCTACCCAGCAATTTGAAGGCAAGAAATCCATAGTGAACTGATAAAACCCAGTTACTTTTCTGAATGACTATTTTTTTACAAGTTTCACCAGTTTTTCCTGTATCTCTGCCTAACTTGTAAATTAATTACATACTGAAAATTCTGCCATACAGATTGGTTGGATATCAATTTTACAAATATTTTTCAGTTATATAATCCTTTCAAATTATATATAATCAGCCATTGTTACGATGATTCGTGTTGAACACTGCGACTCATTTCACCACACGTTCCTACACTTTCACCCCCTTCCCCCCCGATTGACCTCTCACCTCCAACAGTCGGCCAGTCTGCATGGACCACACAAACACCTCAAAGGTGTCCATTGCACCAGCACATACGACCTCTCCACTCGGGTCAACGGCCAGACACGAGAACTGGACAGGTCTAGGAGACGTAAACGTACGGAAGTTGCGATACCTGAAACATACAAGTTGTGTCAGCCTCGTAACCATCACCACTAAGACGTCCTTTCAGAAAGATCATAACATTTTTCACAGTTATCACTACAGCTGTACCGCAAACATCAAATAGTGCATGAGAGTGTGCTTGCGAGCAAACTTGGAGTCATTCATTCGCTTATGGGTGAGTCATCCTTGCGTGCCAGGGGTCATTGTGCTGCACTGTGCTATTGCACCCCTGGCTGATCATCTCCACAAACATCGGAAGTGACCTATAAAAGTATAACAACTGACTTTGCCAGTTGCTACTGCGTCAGCCATGCATTTTGAAGCCAGATACACGACTGTTGGGAATCCCAATATAACGATCCTAATCATTGCATCACAGTTGGCTGGAAAATGTTTATATTATGGTCACCTGAACCAGTGTGCGATTTCATTGGCCGACATTAAAAGACGAGTTTTTGAAAAGGATGTGCCGGGGTAGAAAAGAGCTGGTAATGTAATGTAATGTAATCAGCCACAGCGCCCCCTGGCGCGCGAGGATGGAGTGAGTAAATGACAGAGTGATAATTACCTGCTGAGGTCGAAGGCGCGCACAGTTCCATCGAGGGAGGCGGAGATGACCACCTGACCGTTCTGATTGAAGGTGACCCCAGTGACGCCCGCCGTGTGCTCAGAGAATGTCACAAAACAGAACCCACTCAATGTGTTCCAAACCTTCACCTGTGACCAGACGTAACAACTTTCCAACAAGACAGCATGTTATATTTCTATATAGAATGGAAAACATAATTGTGGAGTGACGCTGCTGTCTGCTGTAGACATATTGTGGAGTGACGATGCTGTCTGCTGTGGACAGCTGTGGAGAGGGTCTGATATGAATATGGAGTCTAGATTTGTTATTGTTGTTTTTTTCGTCTTCACCTATTTTCACTGCTGTCACACACATAAAACCTGAGTTACCAAATGAATACTTGGGAAAAGTGCATGTCAAATAATAAGTAAATTGCCATGGAAACAATTTACATATGTCACCAACAATATTTCCCCATGATATCAAAACAGTTCAACACAATAGTTCTCTGCTGGGTAGAATATATTCAGTGAAGTCAGAAGGCTTAAATTATGTGGATTAAACTTATTATTTCACTGAATTTGTTTTATTTTTCCATTGTTTTCTGCAGATATTCCGGATGAGAGTCAGAGTTCCAAACCTTACTATTTACAGTAGGAGTTATAATTTTGAGAGAGTGTAACAAAATTATTCTACATTCAAGACCTACAGAAATTAGGATAATTAGTGACCAAAGTTTAATAATCTTGCTCTATATTCGCTAAAAATCAGGATAATCAGCAAATCGGTGATGGTGACCCTGTCGCACTGACCTTGCTGTCGTCGCTGCCGGTGGCGACGTACTGGCCATCTGGTGAGTAGGCGAGACATGACATGTTGTTGAAGTGACCTTGCTGCTTGAGGACGTACGACTCACTCTGCCATTCCCACACCAGCAGCTGGCCTCGTTCTGAGCAGCCAATCGCCACCCAGTCACCTGACGCGTTGAACGACACCGTACTGATGCTCTGGTCAGAGATGCTGCAAACACAGAGACAACATCTTATGAAGCAACGATCGGTGTTCAACCAATGTATGAAAAAGCCACCCTCGCGTCAATCGTCACTGCAGTTATTACATCAGTACCAGCCTTCACTCAAACCCTTTAAAAAACTCCTCTTAACGGCAGCCAATGAAATCGCCCACGAGGAGTGTGGTAGCCTTTGGTTATGTTATGTAATTTAGTCATGTATTCATCTTCAAACTGGGGCATGTATATGCGCTGTTCTCATGGCTGACACAGTAGCAACTGACGAAATAAATTGCTATATGTGACGTGCTCTAAAGAAATGAGTCGTATGTTAGTGAAATTGATTTCGAGAAAACACTGCATAAACATGCAATGATTTCCGAAGATTTTGACTATATCCGTTGCCGACACTATTTCTATGACACGCTGCCGACAATGTCCTGCTGGCATTTTTTATGGTGACAATTGTCAGGTACTCAAGATTACGTTGAGGATCGAACTTGATTTTACAGTGCAAAATTGGGTTTTTAAGAGCATTTACCAATGTTAGTGAAATGGTCCCCTGGTGTACAAATACACACAGTTATAATTGTAGACAAATTCACACAGTTATAATTGTAGACAAATTCGGCTCCATTAGCCAGAAAGAACCATTTCAAGAAATTTGTTATGCCATCTGCCATTTTAATTCTGAATGCTCAATTTTAGTGTACTGTATACTACATTCACATAGGAAGAACTGTGTGATGTTATGAGTCATATTTATTCCATGTACTTTTGGTACTGATTTATCTAATCTTATTTATTTACCAATTTCAGTAGATATTATTACTGCTGTTATATGGTGTCTTAACAAAAAAACTTTTAAGAAATACAACCTGCTTATTTACTTATTTATGATCCTGATATTTTGTACTTATTTATATACTTAATACTATTTTAGTGATGTTTTTGTAATTTTAGTGTGTCATGTCAACAGTATATGGATCACCAAATTTATTACTCTCATTTTAATGCATAATTGAAAATCAATTTCCATTTTTAATATGATGTTTAAAAGCCTTTAGAATCTTTGAGTCTTACCTGAGTGAGTGGATGAGGTTGAAGTCAGGCATCTCGTGAAGGTAGAACGCTCCATCCTGGAAGCCACTCACCAGGATGTGCAGCCCCTTGTGGTACGCCGCACTCATCAGGTGTGTTGGTGGCGCCCCCTCTCCACGGGCGTCCTTATAGGTGTGTCTACAACACAACATCGTTTACTGCAAGTGCTCTAGGCGATAAAAGGTCAGGTTTCTGGCGCACTAGAGCTTATGAATTAGAGCAAGTGCACTAGAGCTATGTCGATAGAGCTAGTGAATTAGAGTTAGTGCTCTAGAGCTTGTGAATTAGAGTTAGTTCTCTAGAGCTTGTGAATTAGAGCAAGTGGACTAGAGCTAGTGCTCTAGAGCTTGTGAATTAGAGCTAGTGAATTAGAGTTAGTGCTCTAGAGCTTGTGAATTAGAGTTAGTTCTCTAGAGCTTGTGAATTAGAGCAAGTGCACTAGAGCTAGTGCATAGAGCTAGTGAATTAGAGTTAGTGCTCTAGAGCTTGTGAATTAGAGTTAGTTCTCTAGAGCTTGTGAATTAGAGCAAGTGCACTAGAGCTAAAGCGATAGAGCTAGTGAATTAGAGTTAGTTCTCTAGAGCTAGTGAATTAGAGTTAGTGCTCTAGAGCTTGTGAATTAGAGTTAGTTCTCTAGAGCTTGTGAATTAGAGCAAGTGCACTAGAGCTAGTGCTCTAGAGCTAGTGAATTAGAGTTAGTTCTCTAGAGCTAGTGAATTAGAGTTAGTGCTCTAGAGCTAGTGAATTAGAGTTAGTGCTCTAGAGCTTGTGAATTAGAGTTAGTTCTCTAGAGCTTGTGAATTAGAGCAAGTGCACTAGAGCTAAAGCGATAGAGCTAGTGAATTAGAGTTAGTGCTCTAGAGCTTGTGAATTAGAGCAAGTGGACTAGAGCTAGTGCTCTAGAACTAGTGAATTAGAGTTAATTCTCTAGAGCTAGTGAATTAGAGCTAGTGCACTAGAGCTATGAATCAATTAGAGCTAGTGAATTAGAGTTAGTGCTCTAGAGCTAGTGAATTAGAGCTAGTGAATTAGAGCTATGAATTAGAGCTAGTGAATTAGAGCTAGTGCACTAGAGCTAGTGAATTAGAGCTACTGAATTAGAGTTAGTGCTCTAGAGCTAGTGAATTAGAGCTAGTGCACTAGAGCTAGTGAATTCAATTAGAGCTCGTGAATTAGAGTTAGTGCTCTAGAGCTAGTGAATTAGAGCTAGTGAATTAGAGCTACTGAATTAGAGTTACTGAATTAGAGTTAGTGCTCTAGAGCTAGTGAATTAGAGCTAGTGCACTAGAGCTAGTGAATTAAGTTAGAGCTGGTGAATTAGAGTCAGTGCTCTAGAGCTGGTGAATTGGAGCTAGTGCACTACAGCTCTAGTGTACTGTAAGGGATGGATTTCATAAATTCGCAAGTCCAAAATGTTATACATCTAAGATTGGTCCAAATATGCGGTGTATGACATGCAGTTTTTTCAGCTAATAGCATCAGTTACATTAACAAGTGCGATATATTTTCCCACCGACATATGGTACTGGACTATCCTACATTATTGTGTAACTTATTTTGAGACTATGTGATCACCCTTAGATAGAACATTTCCTCACTATGTACAATTAGGCAAATAATTCAGGACTCACAACAAACTAACCCCCCCCCCCCATCAAGAGCCAAACACACTCACTTAGCTAGTCGCTTGTACAACACTTTTCCTTCAGTTGTTTCCTTGTCTTTCTGGTCTGTGACTTGTTTTTCTGAAAGAAAACCAACTCATATATACCAAAATATATACCATATAGAACAATACAAAATATGAAGTAACTGCATCAAAAATCTGGAATCAACTCCTTGTCACCATCAAACCATCTAAACTAGTCTTACTTACCTGACTCTCATCAGCCGAATTGTGAATGGTATCCACGAGAGATGCTAAAAAGTGCTGCCATCTCATGGAGCCTGGGTAATGGAGGCTATTGAAACTACAGCCCTCTTTCACACTACCCAAGACTTATTTGTTTGAAGTCACACTCACCCCAAACCTCCCCTGGTGCCGTGCTCTAATGATGAATCTAACATGTTTCACTCACAACTACGTCTATTGATTACTGCATGTTGTGCCTCTGAGCTGAGATTCTTAAAGATGTTGGCACTATGGAAGTCCACCAGTCCTCACCAGTCCTCACCAGTCCTCAAATGACAGTTACCTTCTGCTTCCTCTTCATCCTCCTCGTCGGAAGAAACACGGTTTTCCTTGTCCTCGTAGGGGATGAGTCCAGCGAGGTCAGTGTCACTCTCCCAGATACACAACTGACCATTGCGACTGACCGAGTACAACTGGACGCTGGAGTTAAGGACCACAAAGTAACAAATTCTGCATTCACACTGTGTGGGCTTTTGAAAGTTGCATTACAAGACACTTGTGTCCAAGGCCATATCTGATCAGTTATTGGCAGGAAGTTATCTGACATGTCGTCCCTCTTGGTAGTAAACTGGTTTCTGCTAATTACAATAAAGTCAGTCAGCATTTTATTGCATAATATATATTATATAATGTATATACCGGTAGTATATATATAATTATATATATATATATATATATATATATATATATTGTGTGGGATGTGTTCTAACAAAATGAGTGGTATGTCAAACATTTAAAAAAAATGGAAAGAAGACGTATTAAGCTTTCCTCACACACAGCCAAAGTTATTGGATACTGAACATGCTTGGGGTAGAAAGTTTCAAACGGAGAAAAACCCATTTGAAGTTCCCGGTCACGTAAGCACACGGTCAAGTACGTTGTTGACCCAAAATCAGCCGTTTTGCTTCAATTACTCCATTTGATGCTTTCGAAATAAACTCCCAAGTCATGTTCGTTGTCGTAGATTAGAATTATTACAACATAATCCGAATATCATGCTGTTTACAGTTAGCGAGTGCACACTGCGCCCTCAGCCAATCAGGGGCCTGCTATCAGTTCCCCTTCGGCGTCAAGTGACATTTGTTTATACAAAGGCCTCTCGTATTAATTGCTGCTATTGGCTTAAATTTACGTCAGTGAGGATTCCTACAAGAATCTGAAAGAGGGCGTCCTGGGATTTCTTGTAGTACCAAATGTGTCCGCTATGCATTGAGGGAAACCCCGAACAAGTGCAATTTATTGGTTCTAAAGAGACTATATAATGTACTAAATAGTAATATAAATGAGAAATAAGCATTGCCAATTGACAAAAAAGATATCAAAGTATACTTTGGAGACAAAAAGTCAAAATCATTGGAAATCATTGTTGCTTGTCTATGCGGTGTTTTCTCAAAATCAAATTTGTTGACATACGACTCATTTCTTTAGAACATGTTATATATATATATATATATTATATATATATATATATATATATATATATATATATAAAACATATATATATAACATACAGTCGCGCCTCGTTATAACGCGGTTATTGGGGTCCACGAAATGGAACCGCAGTTTGTAAACGAGCGCGTTATAAAGTATGTAGGTATTCGCCACGGTGAGCGAACACCAGTAACACGCTCAAAGAACCGAACCAGATTGTGCTGGGGCTGTGTATAGTGATTAAACAATGAGTTGATATTTTGAACGAAAGATTGTGTATTACGGTAAAATAAACACACATCATTTCGAATGTTGAACCCTAGTAAATCTGGCGCTAATGGTGTACCCGGGTTTTAATTTAAATTCAGACCAAGCCTGTTCGTTGGCGGACGATACACAGTACGCATGCTGGTCTAAATACCCTTTAAAAACACACCCAAAAATAAAATTCCGAATCGGTCAAATATTAATACTTATACTTTAAAGTGCACATTGGCCTGAATTTCATCTTTCAAGTCCAAAATTAAATTTAGATCGCACATGTACTGGCCTTTAAATCATTGTCCAGTTCGAGGCTACCTGCGGTCACACCAAAAATGACGTTCGATACAAAGGTTTTTTCGTATTATCGAGCATAACACAACTATAGTCTTGCCATTTCGTACACAAACTTTCGTACCCCATCAAGCAATTATTGATTTAAAGCGGCGAAGACTTTTTCGTCATCATCCAAAACGAATGACCGACAAAGCATTGATATGACAAAGAACAAGGGATTTAATACAAAAATTTACTGTGCCTAAAAATTATGCAATAAGGAATAATTTTAAACTAAAAACTTAAGTTAACTAACAATGTACACAATCAGTTTATAAAACGAGATTTCCACAAGCATTTTATGCACAATTGGACAACAAACGATAGCAAAGTTATAATTCTGGAAATTTCTTAAAATCAAAAAATGTTTATGGAAAACCTGTATAAGCTTTAACATGAGGATTTCATAAAACAAGTGAGTTAATTACAGCGTTAGTTAGCTGTAGCGCCCATTTCCCCCCTGGCGGCAGAAATTCGGGGTCCACGACCGACCGCGTTATAGCCGATTCGCGTTATAGCGAGTCGCGTTATAGCGAGGTGCGACTGTATATATAACATATATATATATGACGTGTTCTAACGAAATGAGTCGTATGTCAGCAAATATAATTATATATATGAGTGACTCCCTTCCAATTATTTTGTTCAGGGGCAAATACAAAAACTAAACACTCAACAAGCAGGTCTGTGTATTAGCAGCGACAAGTAAACAACAAGATAAGTAGTGAGACGATGATGTCAGCCACTGGTGAAGGATACATCCAGTGAATCACGCTCAAAGAACGCGTTAACGATTGAGTCGGTGTGTCCCCCTAGTGAGTAGACAATGAGGTTTGAGTAGTGTTTCGCACCAAAGATCCTTGTGTTCATGTCTTTCCCCCCGACACAAAACACACTAGAAAAAACAAACACAATCAATTTATTTTCAACATACAAAGTAGGAAATATCTGGCAGTGTCAATAAAAACATTTTTACCATGGTTTTTTTTTAAGCGTAACATGTTTAAAATGTCTTAAATTTGTTGACATTCATATAATAATTCTGATACATCGTAAACAGCCACTACTAGCTATACGCTATAACAGCAAGTCGATAATGATAAATTTGTAAAAGATACAGTTATCTGAAATGACATATAAGGTCCAACATTAAATGGATTAGAATAGGACAAATCTACCAGTCAGCTCACCTTGAATCACTTGTCCAGTCAATGCTGACCGTGTCATCATAAGCACCATAAAAGGTGCGTTCAAGAACAAAAGGGTTGTATTCTCTCGTTTTCCCCGGGGCGTGGAACACAAGCACATTCTTCTCTTTCGTCACAGCAAACTTTCTGTTACCAACACAAAGAGTGATAATGAATATGATGAAGTTAATTCAATTTTTTTTTAATTCAGTCATCATTCAATCAACACTGAATCACCTTGCAAACATATTTGTATATCAGAGAAACTATTTAAAATATCTACATGTTATACAAAATATGAGTTTTTAAATCTGAATATTTTCCAATTAACTAAGCATTTATGTATCCAATCATTGTTATTATAAACATCCACAAGTTTTATGACACACATTTAATTATATTTTAACTGTAGAAAAGTTTATTGAATGACATGGGGAGATTTGACGTTAACAGATGAAGGAACCACATAGTTTAAATACTGGAAAATATGTATTAATATTTTGTAATTAATTTCGTAGCCAACCAATTGAACCCAGTATAAGAGTTAAGGCAAGTACCTAATTCGAGTAACACACTACTCGAGTACCATGATATGAGTGAGTAGGTGTGTATGAATACCTCGTCGCAGAGAGTACTCACATAGCGAAAACATGTATTTTTACAGTACTTGCATGGGTGCCTTTTAATTGTACAAATACTTTTAAAAATACTTGGTCTCCCCGAAATCTGTCCACTTGACCTGAAGTACATGCAAAGTACTTCCAAACAATAGAAAAGTATTCATGTATACCCAAGTTTGAAAAAGTAACAAGTAGAAGTGTTTTCATTTCTCTGTTTGAAACTGTATTTTTACACCCTAATTTATTTTATTTATTTATCTTAACTTACTTATCTTAGATTATTTAGTTATGTTATCTTAGCGTATGCATTTAATTAGTTGATATTTTAGATTTACCGTAATCAACATATCAAGTTAATGTGAAGCGCTTTCATTGGCATTTAATTACATAACAAATTCTATATAAGAAAATGGAAATATTAGTATTGCAATATATGAGTAAGTAAAATTATGAGTAATGAGTACTTTGTGAAAAAATCAGTGCTCGGGAACCAAAGAATACGAATAACGAGTATTTTTGCCCCAACCCGGCCCGAGACCCACCTTCCATCTGGACTGAAGCTGACCGCATGGACGGGTCTGTGGAAGTGGTAGTGATGGAGCACAGAGCGACTGATGAGACTAATCAGCATCGCCTCACCATCTGTAGCACACACGACACGTCACCACACGACACATCACCACACGACACAGTCACCACACGACACATCACCACATGACACATCACCACAATAATTACATCACCACACGACCCATCACCACACGACCCATCACCACACGACACATCACCACACGACAATCACCACACGACACATAACACATGACACATCACCACACGACACATCACCACAGCTACGTCACCACATGCCACTCACCACAGACTACAAACGCTGGACACGACACATCACCACACGACACATCACCACATCGACACATAACTACACGACACATCACCACACGACACATCACCACTTACGACACATATTACGTCACCACACACGCCTACGTCACCACACACTCACCACACACGCCTTACGTCACCATCAATCACCACACGACACATCACCACACACGCCTTACGTCACCACATACGCCTTACGTCACCACACATGCCTTACGTCACCACACACGCCTTACGTCACCACATGACACATCACCACAAGACACATCACCACACACGCCTTACGTCACCACACACGCCTTACGTCACCACATACGCCTTACGTCACCACACACGCCTTACGTCACCACACACGCCTTACGTCACCACACACGCCTTACGTCACCACACACGCCTTACGTCACCACACACGCCTTACGTCACCACACATGCCTTACGTCACCACATGACACATCACCACACACGCCTTACGTCACCACACACGCCTTACGTCACCACACACGCCTTACGTCACCACAGATGCCTTACGTCACCACACACGCCTTACGTCACCACACACGCCTTACGTCACCACACACGCCTTACGTCACCACACACGCCTTACGTCACCACACACGCCTTACTCACCACACACGCCTTACTCACCACACACGCCTTACGTCACCACACACGCCTTACGTCACCACACACGCCTTACGTCACCACACACGCCTTACGTCACCACACATGCCTTACATCACCACACATGCCTTACGTCACCACACACGCCTTACGTCACCACACATGCCTTACGTCACCACATGACACATCACCATACGACACACAGAATATGAGGATATCGCAACATTTTAACGACTGCTTTGGCAAATGCACTGTATAAACGTGCATATAAAAGGCTCTCTAAAATATTTTACAGTTAACTTGTTGGTTATTTCTTTATTAACTAACTGATTTCTTCTGAGCCAAAATGACAAAAGGTCTTCAACTTTTTAAGCCTAGAAACGTTTTGATAGGGTGAGTCTGTAATGCTTATTTATGCATGTTCTCACCAGATGCAACAAAGTGTATGTAATATTGTACAATTAACCTTAAATAAAAAGGTATCGTTAAAATACTTTGTACATTTTCAACATGTTTTCATATTTTTCATACCTTCGTTTACTGCAATCAGCAGGTTGCCATCAGGAGCCAGGGCCAAGGTAGTGATGTTCAACTGACTCTCAACAGGTAGGGTTTCTGACTTGTTACTGAAGTACAAATTGTGAGACAAATAAAACCAACTTCTCAAATCAATTTCATTCATATCAGATTGAAAACACAAAACAACAAAATATGTTTTAGTATTGACAACAGTTGTGCTAATAACGAGAGTTCGTTTTGCTGAAATTATTTGACAAACTTGTAGATGTTTTAAGACTTATATACCAGGTAGGTGTTATATTTTGACTATATAAAAAGATTTCTTCACGAATTTCACAAACAACATAAATTATATTACTGTCAGATCACATAAGGATTTAAGTAATTACTGTACTTCAAGTCGCAAGATTAAACTACTAAGTAGAAGTCTTCTTATAATGCGAACTGTTTACTTTTTTAGGTCAAATATCGTGATGCGATTGCCCACCGGGCTGATGACACTGTTGCCATCTGGTGTGAATGTCAGGTTTCCTCTGTGGTACACGGTCCCCAGCAGGTTGGAAAACTGCAAAAATGCAGCACATTGCATGAACTGCTCAAGGAAGACATGTCCATATTTATGTGAAAACGAGTGACTTTCATGTCAAAATGTGCACAATTATAGTAAACTCAGTGTAAAGGATATGAAATTGTGAAAGACTTAAGGTATTAATGTAAGGTAACTGTAAGTGGCTGTTTTCATGAGTTTTTTTGGACACGGACCTTTATGTACAAAATAATGAATGGCTTTGTGGACATTACTCCAACTGAGGGAACATTGACAGCCGACTCACGAGAGGACAACCCAATAAGCTCCTCCTGCCTCACTCCAGGATGAACACACACCTACACTCACTCTACCCCTCAGCCATCCTGTGGAATAAGATCCCCAACAGTGTCCTTGGCCAGCACACTCACAGCCTTCAAAGCAGCAGGTGAGGTGTGGGTCAAAACACCACATAGACAATTAGACACACTTGACACTTCAGAAACTCAGATTTTTTTTCTTCAAACACATGGAAATTTATGAATGTGAAGGACTTAAACTTTCACTGCAAAAACCAAAAAAATTTAACAGCAAATTTTGGGGGCCCTCACGTGTACATATGATTTTTAAATATTGCATTTTAGTGCATTTTGTTGGCCAAAAAAAACGATGCGGTCGGTATAACTATATTTATCGACCACTCCAAGTGCATGACACTGTGACACATGGTTGCAGGGACAAATCTGAGTGCTATTTGGGTTTTCAAAATGCATCAATAAGTAATATTTGCAGAGCATAAATATACTTTGGATGATCATGGTGTCGAATGCTTGAATCAACGCGCAAGTATGTACATCAATCAAACACCTTTGCAGTTTAAGCTTGCACCTCGACAAAACCAAAATAAACGCCACTTACAGTCACCAAATTTCATACAATTATCATATATCTATTACATTGATTCAAAACACTCTTGTAATGTGATCACAAAAACTGTACATGAAATGCACTCTTTTTTGTGCATATATAATTTCATCACTGGATACTCCGGTAAGTGATGTGACTGATGCCACTCTGGGTCTTTTTGCCACACCTCCACATATAAATGCATGAAAACACATCAAGTAAATTGTGTCAAAAGTACCTTCAACCTAATCCTTCTTCCACATATGAACAACTATTTCAAGTGAGCCCTAAACTTAAGTAATGCCACCTAAAAGTGTGAAATTTATGTTTATATGTGAAAACGAGTGACTTTCATGTCAAAATGTGCACAATTATAGTAAACTCAGTGTAAAGGATATGAAATTGTGAAAGACTTAAGGTATTAATCTAAGGTAACTGTAAGTGGCTGTTTTCATGAGTTTTTTTGGACAAGGACCTTTATGTACAAAATAATGAATGGCTTTGTGGACATTGCTCCAACTGAGGGACAGCCGACTCACGAGAGGACAACCCAACAAGCTCCTCCTGCCTCACTCCAGGACGAACACACACCTGCACTCATTCTACCCCTCAGCCATCCTGTGGAATAAGATCCCCAACAGTGTCCTTGGCCAGCACACTCACAGCCTTCAAAGCAGCAGGTGAGGTGTGGGTCAAAACACCACATAGACAGTTAGACACACTTCAGAAACTCTGATTTTTTTTCTTCAAACACATGGAAGTTTATGAATGTGAAGGACTTAAACTTTACTTAAACTGCAAAAGTACCAGGAAAGATATAGTCATAACAGCAAGATTTAGGTCAGGAGCAGTGGTCGCACGGTAAAGCGCCGGACATCAATCGAGGTGATGGTGGTTCAATCTCACATGCCACTGTTTCGAAACTTAGTCTTAGGCACTTTCGTTCACTCCACTTTTAGGTCTGTGTCTTTCTGAAGAGGCACTAAAAGCCAGTGGCAGTGGTCAGTTCTGTCTAGTGTCTATGGCAGCGGAAGTAAAAGATCCCACACCGGGGGTAAATGTGTAACCTGTACTGTAAGTTGTAGTGTAGTGGACTCTATGATCTATCTACAGACTAGAGGACAACTCTAAAAACCAGTGAGAATAATGGTCAGCAAGTGACCGATGTCATTTAATGGAGGAAGAAGAAGAAGGTGGGTACAGAATCTACAACCGGATTCTGAAGGGGTTTCGAAGACGTATTCACAATACATCTTCACGAGGTTACTGTGACGCAGCATCACGTCTGGTGTCGTGGTTGTAGTTGGGCGATAATACAACAACACGATATATTTTTAACTTACCTTGTATGCAAACTTCATAATTTGTTGTCAGTCGTTCCCTTTTTATAACTATAAACCCATGCTTAGGCTGTAATAACGATTTGGTGCAACGTGTCACGAGTAAACAATATTATATCGTCCTTATAACTACAACTCATCCACGTGGGTAAACCAAAATATTACACACGCTGCTCTCTCCAAAACTAGTGCCGAGGCTAACCAAAACTATGATTCACGATCCGTGATATGGCGCCACCAGTATTCGTCCACGCTGCGCTCTGTACCCCAAGCTCGCCATGTGGCGCCACTCTTAGTGTTATTGGTCATGCAAGAACAATGCAGACACACGTGCACAAATACACACACGCAGGCAATCTCACTAGCACCACGCCAACACTAACGTAGCACCACGTACATGCACATAGACCCACTCACGCTCATACGTACGCACATTCAATCACGAACGCGCACATGCACTTATAGGCCTACGCACATGCGTGCGCATGCACATACATAATCACACTATTCTACTAACAGTCTTATTATTAATCTAAATTTCTCTTCCTCCGAGCACACATGAACGCGAACTTGCACTTACAGGCACATGCATGTGCATGCACTAACACAGTCTTATTATGTATTATAGATTTATCTCAATTTCTTTTTCTCAGTGTGCTCTATCATAATTATGATGATGATAGAGGGTATCATCATATGTATGTCTGCCTCCTCAGCGCGCCCCTTCCTACATCACTATCTCCTTATTGCGTTGTTTCTCGCTGTATTTCCATTGCCACCTGTCGCTCTACATGTGTTGGCATGTTGCTGTGTCACCGTACCTGCCCCTTATTCCATGTGTTCCTTTCCCACTCCATATGGTTGCTATGACCCCTCCCCAAGCCTCCTTCTCACATTCACACCCTCCCTCCCTCCCTCCCTCCCTCCCTCCCTCCCTCCCTCCCTCTCTCTCTCTCTCTCTCTCTCTCCCTCCCTCCCTCCCTCCCTCCCTCCCTCCCTCCCTCCCTCCCTCCCTCCTTCCTTCCTTCCTTCCTTCCTTTCTTCCCTTCTTTCTTTCTTCCTTCCTCCCTCCCTCCCTCCCTCCCTCCCTCCCTCCCTCCCCCTCCCCCTCCCTCCCTCCCTCCCTGCCTCCTTCCCTCCCGTCCTTCCTTCCTTCCTTTCTTTCTTCTTTCCTTCCTTCCTTCCTTCCTTCCTTCCTTCCTTTCTATCGCTCATTTTCCAATTCTATTTCCAGCTTCCATCTTCCCTCAGTTCCTTCCCCCTCTCTCTTTCCATCGTCTCAATTGTTCATCATCTTCTAAGATGTCCTAGGTATTCTTTGCTCAGTGTTTTCATAGTGCTTTTTTCTTTTTTAGACAGAAAACCACGACATTCTGTAACTGTGCGCCACATTACCACACAAGAAACAACACTTTCTCACAACAAACTACCTGAATAGACCAACTTTGATATGGATCCTTTGTTTTGTCAAAGCACGGTAGTCTTGCTACGTGACTAGAATAACACACAGTTATCGTAACGCGACACAAAATTAATCAAGCCACGAGCCTACCGCGATGTTCTTACGCAACATTCCTTGCTGCTCTGCCACGCAATTACACAGTGTATTACGTTAGACAATGGACAGGAGTGAGTCTGACGAAACGTTACGATCGAGTCCTTTCACGGTTTCGTAGCTCGCGCGGTTCACGAGCTTTGTGTATTACGCCCAATACCAGTGGCCACTGGGCACCCGAGAAAGCCGCATAAAATCAGTCAGTCGAAATGCTATTAACGGTACCTATTGCATGCGAGTCGTTTATTGGTATGTGCGAAGCCAGTGAACCGCGACTAATTAATTTAACATCTATAAATTAACATACAGGTACTTTGTTGCATGATATTGGGAGAGGGTGATTCACACCAACACTACAGGAGAATGCACATGTCTTAGGTTTGCAGAATTTCACGGAGACTCGTATAAAATTACTCTAACCGAGGTCTATCCACCGTGTGGTTTATTAATTATGTTCATATGGTTGACAGTGATCACACATTTGATTTCTGTGCACTATGGTAGAATATACAGTCATCAGCCAGAAAGAACCTACGTAAACTTTTGTTCAACACACGGATCCGGAAGCCCTTTTTAATTTTTTCTCATTATAACATTTTAATGTGCTTGTTCAAGCGCGGCTAAAGGCATGAGATTCGAACCCGGTATATCCTCGACATAAGGAAACACGCGTGGTCAGCCGCCGGTCACGTTAGAAAACCGCACGGTTTCAGTGAGTCTGAGTTTCTCACCTGCGAGCACTTTCGCGCAGCTGTCAGTTGACTGGAGGGCGGGGCCAAGCTGGATGACGCTCGGGCACCGAAGCGTGATTGACAACTGCACTTCAGCAGCGCCGTTGAGCGGAGTAGCGTAGCACGAGTAGCGAACGGCGGCGGTTTAGCGTGGAAACGTGCTATTGTTTTTATTGATTTACAGGTGCACGGTTTGCGTAAAGCCGCCGGGGAACGTTAGGACACACGGGTATGTTCAACTCGAAGAAGCGGCGCAGGTTGTAGCGGTTTTCGTTTAGAGGAAACGCCGTCGCAAGGTACATTTTGGCGTATGATGACCGTGACAAGTTGCCGTCGCGGCGACGACTCCGACCGACCGCTGTGATCAGCCATCGGGTCGGACGCCCGCTGGCGTTCGTCATTGTGATGCAAAGAAACGCTGAATTGAATTCCTAATGAGATTCTGCATGTTGCGAGTACGCTGACCGACCCTTGCGGGTTGTTTTCGCGTCCGAGACGCTGGCGACTTCTGAAATAAAACGCGGATTTAACGGTCCCGATGTCGTAACGACATCGAAGTCAGCGCTGAAGCGTAGCAGACGACACTGGTGTTGCTGGAAGTCAGGGCGAGTAAACATGGCCCTCGTTCCATCAACTAAACGAACAAAACTCGGAATATCTCACCGGACGTTATGCGGTGTGATCGTATGGCTATCGCTACAGTTTCTTCTGATCCACGGAGAAGGGAATACGAAAGCAGCCTCTCCGCCTGTTGATCAGAGTGTGAGCTTCGAGATAGAGGAAGGCCAACGGGCCGGCACGAAGGTAGGAGTAATACCTGTCCGCCAAGGACTACGGTATAGGTTTAGTGAACCACCTACCGAGTTCACATTAGACCCGGACACGGGAACAATCATCACAACAATGGTGATAGACAGAGAAAGTTTACCAGACGATGTGTTTGATCTATTTGTACAGAGCACACCATCAGCAAAACACATTGTCGAAGTCAAAATTACAGTTCTAGATATCAATGATAACAGTCCAACGTTTCGGCAACCTGTGGTCCAGATCCTATTCCCAGAGACTGCGAAGCCAGGAACGCAAGTGATACTGGACACCGCCATGGATAAAGACGCTGGTCTGAATGGGATCACTACAAAATATCGGCTGGTGTCAGGAAACCAGCTTGGTCGATTCCAACTGGCTAGAGATGTTTCGGTGCCATTTCTATATCTAGAAAACACGAAGGAATTGGACAGAGAAGAAAAGGCATTTTACCAGCTAAGGATGTCAGTTCAGGATGGTGGTACACCTCCCCGATATGGTTACCTGACTCTCAACATCACTATTCAGGATTATAATGACAATCCACCCCTATTTGACCAAAGTGACTACTCATCGAGTGTCAACGAGACTGCACCTGCAGGCACGTCTATAATCCAAGTGCATGCAACAGATATGGATATTGGGGCAAACGCTGACATCACATACTCTGTCATCAATGACGATTATAACCAGTTCACGGTAGCTCCAAAAACAGGTGTTGTATCATCGCTGAAGAAATTGTACTGTTATCGCCCGTGTGATGGAAGTGTTGCTAGTTGTACACCCAACAGCTGCATGGTTACTCTTGAAGCCCGGGATAACGGTGGTCCCACCCCACTGACAGGGCGTGCTTACCTAACAGTCAACCTTATAGACGAGAATGACCACAGTCCAGTGATCAAGTTCCAGTACTACCCCAGTGGGTCATCAAATGCAAGAGTTGATGAAAGTGCGCTTATGTCGACATTTGTTGCAATGGCCACTGTCACCGACCTTGACAGTGGACTCAATGGTCGAACCACACTTCGGATTATTAAAGGCAATGAAAAGCAACACTTTAAATTGCAGAACTATGCCACGTACTACATCGTGATGGTAGCTGGAGGTCTGGACAGAGAGCGGATCAGCCGGTATAATCTGACTTTAGAAGCAACTGACAGTGGTACGCCCAGTCGCAGCTCTACGGCATATTTGATTATTGTGGTCAATGATATCAATGACCACTCTCCTGTCTTCCAGCATCAGTCGTACAGTGCTGAACTGAGCGAACTAATTCCTGTTGGCAGTTTCGTCGCAGCTATCACAGCTACTGACAGTGACACAGGGGTAAATGCACAGATCAAGTACATTATTTCATCAGGAAACCAGCATGGTTACTTCAAGATCAACTCAAAGACTGGGCTGGTGACCACAGCAAAGTCCCTGGATCATGAGACTGAATCGAGTATCGTGATGATCATACTTGCCGAAGATGGCGCTGCAAGTCCGGGGCGTGTTTATACCAATCTAACAGTGGACATCTGGGATGAGAATGATGAAGCTCCCTTGTTTGACAAATCGACTTTCACTGTGAGCATCACAGAACGAGACACTGAGCGTATTGACATCGTCACAGTGACTGCTGTCGATAATGACGAAGGTCGGAATGGGACAGTAAGGTATATTTTTGACAGTGATGTTGAAAGGAAATACCCCGGTACATTCCAACTCAATCCAGTTTCGGGGGAAATCAGCACACTGCGCAGCCTGGATCGTGAGGAACATGCTTTGTTTGTGTTGAAACTCTGGGCCCACGACCAGGGTAAGACACCTCAATCGTCTTATGCCACAATTGCTATAACAGTGCGGGATGTGAACGACAATAGCCCAGTTGTTTATCCAGCTGACTATTTTGCCACTGTTATGGAAAATGAGCCTTCTGGCACGAGTGTAGTCCAGGTTACAGCAAGCGATCCGGATGCAGGCAAGAACGGCACAGTGCAGTATGCAATAGCAGAAACAGTAGACGGGCGAAAGAAGAAGTTCTCCATTGATGGAAGCACTGGCTGGATTCTGACAAATGGCCGACTGAAGGAGGCGACATACACACTGACGGTGAACGTCCAAGATTTGGGCATGCCTTCACGTCACGCTGGACAATCGGCCACTGTTCACATCAGGGTGAGCAAGACAATGACCACAGTTGAGTTTACCCAGTTGCGTGGCTACTCATTCAGTGTCATAGAAGATGGACAGGGTGTGAGCAAGAAAGGTGAGAATGTTGGTCAGGTGCAGACCAAAGGAACCACAGGTGCGGTCAGATATTCCATCATCGGAGGTGATCAGAAAGGTGTGTTTGAGATCAATGCCGAGACAGGGATGATCAGGAGGGTTACATCGATTGATCGTGAAGACACGCCTATCTATCACCTCAATGTTGCTGTGCAAAACAGTGGCGCATTTGGCAGCACTGTTGTAAATGTCACCATCAACGATGTCAACGATAATACCCCAGCATTTGCAAGTGATAAAGTTGAGGTGTATGCAGTGGAGAACTGGCCAGTTGGTCACGATGTTTACCTCGCACGAGCCGAAGACAAGGACATTGGTGATAACGCAAAGATAGTCTACACAATCACCGGAGGTCTGCAGCCGGTCTTTGACATCCATCAAGAGACCGGGATGCTTTATCTGGCACGAACACTTACCGGGGTAACAAACATGACCTTTGTAGGTCACGTCATTGCAAAGGATTCTGGGACGCCATCGCGATCAAGTGAGATCAGAGTGACGGTGAAAGTGCAGCCCTGTAACTTCCATACTCCAGTGTTTGAATATGCGAACTACATGGTGTTGGTGAATGAATCTCAGCCAATCAACGATGTCATCTACCATATGGTGGCGTCCGATGTTGACAAAGGTGTCAATGGCCAAGTGACGTACAGTCTCGTTTCAGGAAACGAAACGGATAATTTTGGGATCTTCCCAAATGGGGATCTGTACATCGCAAACGCACTGGACAGGGAGACACAGAATTGGTATGTCTTGAAGGTTGAAGCAAAGGACCATGGGATACCATCTCGATCGTCGTCCGTTGATGTCACTATCTCGGTAACAGATGCCAACGATAACTCACCTGTATTTGCTAATCGTACCTACATCATGTCCTTGGAGGAAGGCAGTGTAGCCAAGATGTACATAGGCATGGTGTCTGCATCAGACGCTGACATTGGCCAGAATGCTGAGATCCTGTACAGTTTTGAAGGCACTGATAACCGTTTTGTGATTAACTCAAAGACAGGTGCAATCATGAGTGAGCGAAGTTTTGACCGTGAGGAGCTGATCGGACTAACGAACCAGGATTACATCAGCCTGGTAGTTGTTGCTCGTGACTTTGGTGAACGACCAAGAGAAGACAAAGCCAGTGTTGAGATACACATCACGGATATCAATGATAACGCGCCTATATTCACCCGCAGTGTCTATGAAGCCTCCATTTCCGAGAGTGCACAAATTGACACAGAGGTACTGGTCGTATTAGCGAAGGACAAAGACAGTGGGCCGAACAGTAAGGTTTCATATTTCCTGCAAGACGGGAACAACGACCGAACATTTGCAATCGACAGGGACAGTGGAAAGGTGACTGTCGTTAAACATTTGGATCGGGAGACAATGTCGGTGTACTCTTTGGTGGTGTTGGCAGTTGATGGAGGCATCACTTCACTCAACTCAACTGCTCACATGAAGATCACCATCCTGGATGACAATGACAACGCACCGCAGTTTGTCCAGTCACAACGTTCGTTTGACATCAAAGAAGACGAACACATGGAATACCTCATCGTTCAGTTATCGGCCACCGACGCAGATCTGGGAATAAACGCCACTGTGGTCTACAGCATTGTTGATGGCAACATTGGGTCCATGTTTCGTATCGACTCCGACTCAGGAAAGCTTTTCCTCACAGGATCTCTTGATTATGAAGACAGGCGCCAGTACAAGTTAAACGTAACAGCAACAGACCTGGGAACACTCCCTCGCTCAAACAGCGTCACGATAACTATAAACGTTATTGACGTCAACGACAATGCCCCAAAGTTTCCAACGATACCTGTTCTCCAACGAGTGGCGGAGGGAGTCGGGATAGGTACTTTGGTAGTGACGATGACAGCAACAGATCTGGATTCTGGCTTGAATGGTCGTCTTACCTATAGCATCATCAAACAGGAGCCAGCAGGCCACACCTTCTCCATCGACCGTGAATCTGGACAAATTTCAACTGCCAACGAACTAGACCGCGAACGTGTCGACAACTACGGACTGGTTGTTATGGCAACTGACAGTGCACAGCCGGTTGCAGCCCGGAAATCTGTCCAGAAAATGGTGACGATCATAGTTGCTGACGTTAACGACAACATCCCAGAGTTTGTGTCAATGAATTCAGTGACGGTACCTTCAAATGCACGAGTAGATTACCTCGTGACGACGGTCAAGGCCATTGACTTGGACAGTGACAAAAATGGCGAGATTGAATACGGGATAATGAACGGTGACACAAACACGTTTAACATGGACCCATCTTCAGGGAGCATCTATTTACGATCGACGCTGACGTCTAACGTGCTCTCGTATGATTTGACAGTGCGAGGTCAGGACAAAGGCACCGAGGACAGTCTTGGACAGAAAACAAGTTATTTCCAGTTGACCATCTTCGTGAAATCCACAGATGACAGTGGTCCAAGATTCAGTGAATCGCATTATTCTGGTCAGGTTTACGAGAACAAACCAGCCGGAACAAGCATCTTGACTGTGCACGCGTCGTACACCCAGAAGCCTGGGGCGTCGATCGAGTATCGTATCACCGGGATTACGTCAAATGGTGATGCTCAACGACGATACTTTAAGATACATCCAACATCGGGAGTTATCAGCACTAGGGAAGTGCTGGATCGGGAGAACGGATATGAAGTGTTTGAGCTGGAAGTGTTTACAGTCGAGATGGGATCTAACGCACCACACACACGAGCCACTTTGGTGAGTACAGGTTTTATTGCCATGCCAGATATGCTGGGAAATGTCTAAAACAATCTGGAGAAAAAGTGGATTATATTTGTTATAACATTTATTTTAGTTTATCAAATTGGTGACAATTTAACAACTAATTTGAGGTTAGTATATAATTAGGCTGAACGTTATGGAAAATAAGTTGTATGAAGCTAGGTTATGTATTGTTTTGCGTTTGTTGGAGATTACAGCATAGTATTAATCTTGTAGATGCATATAATACATATACACATATCCATGGGTGTATATGATTGCAGTACTTGTTAAATTCTAGAAGCTGAACATTTAAAAATAACATTTTCTGCAATCTGACAATATTTGTTAATTTATTATTAATAGAAAAAATTATTCATTGATAAATTTGAATGAGCTAAATACAGCTTAGCTATGCAATCAGCAATAACAGTTTAAATATACTTAACACATATAATTAACATTTTACGTTACCCTACACATTGTATTTTAATATTTGGCAAAATGTTTCCTCTGGTGTTTGTGTACTTTATATGTATGAAGTCTGATGTTGTTTATTATAAAATTTTGAGTACTGTATAATATTGTATAAATTATCTATTCCATTTCTAACATAATATTATTGTCTATTGAAACATGTTTTACTGGACTATTTAATTGGCCATAGTTTGTTGAAATATAGTATGTACATGTTACTTGTAAATATTAACTTTGACATTCATGTTCACCGATATCATTAACACCATAACAAATGGTATTCCAGGTACGCTATTGTAAACAATATTCAGACCGAAACATTCACACACAATTAAAACATAACTTAGCTGATGTGAATATAAAATAAAATTGTGTTTCAGTATTTAAAAGCATATTTGAGCAGTCAAGATGGTCAAATAGATGCACTATAGTTGAACTTTATAATTTTTATTTGTGATAAAGTAGTCACACTTTGTACAATTTACTCCTCTCAGGATCAGTAAATACAAACATGGTCCAATATGGGACATATTCCAGGGTTATGTGGATAGTAGGATCTGTTTATTGAGTTGAACTTGTAGCCACATATATTTCTTGTTACTTGCAACTAACAAAACTCATTCTGCAAGAAAGAAACTTCTACTATTGAGGTCATAAAATGATGTGCCGATGGCAAAATACCAATCGTCTGTGCTTGTTTGAAATTTAATAGCCCACAGGTGTTTGAATGTCTGAAGGAAGATTGTGAACCGATAAATCAGCAGGCTTTATTGGCAGAAAATGCATTTGCTCTGACAGCAGGTAGCTGCGACTGAATGTATTCAGTTGACTCATCACGTAGTTTTCGACTCACAAAAAATCATTAAGTAGTTATGTACAAGGACTTAAATACGCATGTTGGCATCACGATACAGACCTCGGAATACCTAGTAGGCATCTTTTGTAAAGGATACAACTCATTCAGTTGTATGTGTATGTGTGTGCGTGTGCGTGTGCGAGTGTGTGTGCATGTGCATGTGCATGTGTGTGATATTTTTCCATATTGTTCATTATAGTCCCTATCTAGTGTGCTTGTCAGATACTAGAAATCTCAGGGTTGAAACCTATCATTTTTTGTTAGCCATATTAACTGGTGGGAGTTTATTACACTTCTGGCAGGAACTATCCGTAGTTCGCGTGCTAAATGTCCATTCATTTCATGAATGAAATAGATACTTTGGACTGCGGCAACTTCTGTTAAAGTCACTACCCTTTAATTTCCCGCCTGTCCTGACTGTCTGGCCTGTACAGACCGACTGCCATCATCTGGTGACAGAAATAATTATGCCTTAACATGTGTCACATTCACCTCTGACCCGTTTTGGTGTCAATTTACACTAACTTGTAACAGTGGTCAGGCAAATGGTTTTGAACCTCCGTGAAATGTCACGCTTCAACTTGTACCAGCTCTAGTGGGATTATTGTTTACTATACTCGTGTGAATGTTTGAATGTGTGTGACGCTGCAGGCTGGAACCTTTTCACGATTGTTATTCACTGTTGTGAGTCAAGTTCTCCTGAGGACACCGAATTACACATTCACCTGCATTTAATCATCTCCAGGTGTAAAAGATTGCTGGCGAAATTTGTTTTCGGATCTTTGGTTAAGAACTTCTCTTCACTCTTATTTCTGTTTAATGAGTTCGGTGTCTAAATGTTTGTATTTAATTTTATCCGCTTTATGAAATTAATTGGGAGGGTTTTTCTGACAATTACCATCTGGTCAGTCTTTCCCACGGGATGAAATTAAAACCTTATAACCCGTGAATGACACACAGGATGTACACACAACCTGTCGTATTGTTCGCTGGGCTAGCGTCTTTGTCTCGCAAAACAACCGCCACATACTCAGACTGTGTTATGAGGGGTGGAGGGTTATGCCCCCGGGGTGTGGCTTTCAACGGACATGTTGCCACGATACTACAGCGACATATTGGTGACTTTATAGGTAATCATGTCTTATCTGTCGTGGTTCCGCCTACACGGGTTGACGTACCGCATTAAGTGAAAATGTTCTTGCTTATTCAGAGTTACTCGGGTCTGACCGATGCAGTATCTTGTAGTTATTGGTTTTTATCATGCAAGGATCACGGGAGTCAGTAAAAAGTTGGGGAAAATGTCAGTCTCTTGTTGGGATTTCTTGCCATAATTATAGATGTTGCTTAGTGTGGCAAAAATAGGTTTATTGTGTCTTGGTTATTATTTAATTTACTGTTACGGAGATCACATATGAGTTTCGTATTTTATTTTAATTAATAGTAAACAATCTCCCCATATTTATTTGAATATGATTTATCATCCATCAACAGCATTTTACAACTTTATAATGTGGATTTTATTTTCTTGTATTAATGATGCTTTAAATAAAGTAGAATGATCAATATAAATATTATCTATGTGGTTAGAAACATATATTCCCGTAGTAAAATAGGGCACTCTAAAACATGTATTAAAATAGAAATCCACATATATTGCATGTCAATCTTTGAGCCGATGTCTAGAAAGAAACTATGCGTAAGTACTGCATCGAGACAGAATACATAGAACTAAAGTTCAGTTAAGAAAGCTTTGTCTGTGGCCCATTCTAACAGGAGCAGTGCTGGTTTGAGTCTGTTTGGTATGCAAATGCAGTAGTAGACAGTAGTGGACAGTGGAGTGGACCTTAAATAGGTAGACAGAGTGGATCAGTGTCCAGCTGAAGGGGCAATGCATTGGCCTTGAGTCAACACTGTCCTGGCTAATGCCAAGTTTGTTTGGCAGATTTGTAGACTTTCTCAGTGGCAGTGACAGACCCAGTAGTAGTTGTGTGTTGTGTTAGTCCATGTGGCAGTGAGCACTGCTCCTGGGGCAAGATCATGTCATGTCGGTGTAGTTTTCCTGTCAACCATGAAGTGATTTTAGGCAGGTTGATTAACCAATGTTTAACCATTTTATACATTTAGATCCTTGTTTGCAACAAAATTCCTTTTTATATTAAATTCAGACTTAAGTACTACCTGGCAGCAACCAGCAGGTGTTGGTGAGCTGTCTTCAAGGGTTAATCAATTAGCAGTTGATTCAAGTTTCTGAACAATGGCCTTCCAGTACCAAATGCTACCCACATAGTGTATTGAGTAATTGATCTAGCTGTGCATAACTCATTCACAAATTCATTAATGTATGGAACTCCAGTATTTAGAAACTGGCAGGTACATAAGCTGTCTATGCTGCTGATAAAGCATGTTCAAATTTAAGAACTTATAAATTAATAGTCAATAATAGTTCGTAGTGTATCAAATTTTTAGGTAAAATTCTGACACTGCTTAAAATAATACTTATGTTTTGTAAGTACAGATGCCAGGTGCCTTCATTGGCTATTGTTTTTGAAGTACATATTTATAGGAATTTGTACTAAATAACATGATTGCAATAGGCTTTTTACATAATTACAATTCAATCACTTGTATGTTAATAAAAAAAATGGTTTTAAAATTAAAAAAATTTACAGATTAGTCACTTCTGTATTTTGCTGGCCAGCTGCCACCTTCTTTAGGAACTGCATTGTGGGAAGAATTAGTTCCTTGACTTACCAGATGGTTAGCGGAAGCAAGCTGTTCTTTACCCAGTCAGGCAGTAAGTCCTTGTTGCATTATGTTTTATCAATATAATGTAATCATTTGTGTAATACGATAGTTTTAAATATTTATTTACAGCTAATCATTAAATTATGCAGGTAGCACCTTCATTCCTAAGTAATTATTGTCAGCTGGAAATTCAGTTTATTCCCATTTGCGAAGATGTTTGCCTAACCTTGTGGCCTTTATAAAGTATGGAAGATTGGTGAGCTGTAACCTGTCTACTCTGTGTTCATCCATTCTTACTGAACCTTTCAGAAGATCCACTTAGATTGAGATTAATGTCATGTCAACTCTTACAGATCCACATCACAGGCACAGTTGGCACAAGACTCAGTGAGTCATAACACTTTGCAGATGTTTTGTTATTCTGAATTACTCCAGTTTGTTTTCAACATAAATGCTTAGCTTCCAAGACATTAATTAAGGTCATAATAAAGGTATTGAAGTCTTTCATATTTGAATCAGAACAAATTAAGCATCACTGTCTAAATATCTTTGAACTCAATTTGTTACTCCCATCTGACTGTTATTATTACATTATATTAATTAATAAACATACTTTTGCTGGACAATATGCAATTCTGCTACATACCCAAGGAAAATACTCTGATGAATAGTTTAGAGCTATGAAGCTGTAAACACAATGTCACAGCTTCTTTCAGCATCAGTTAACTGTCTTGTTTTAACAAGAATCAGTAGCCTGATTAATTGACCTGAATTATGTATCATCTAAGCCCATACATCAATAACTAATTTCTTACAAAAGCTGCTAATTGTTCTGTTTGAACAAGTTCAAGTGTTAATTGCTGACAGTGTGACACCAATTGCAATTGAGACAACAAGATTGTGAAGGAGTCTAATGGATAATTATATATTCATATTGTCTTGAAGGAGTTTTTACAAGGGCTTGATAGGGGTTGTCAACTCAGAGGGTGACATGTTAGTCAACATTGGGACACTTCTATTTGTTCACCCTTCTGAAGACAACCAGCTAACTAGTGTGTATGTTCTTCACAAATGGTAGATATTACACGTTACAAAGTCACACATAATAAATAGTTATTTTGACTGATATGTTTTCTCCACAAATTGTAAATAATGATATCACATTGTAAAGTCATGCCTAGTAAATATTAATTTTTACTGATCATTTATGTGCACCAGTGGTGTACACATTTCAGTTTCATCACCACAAAAAGTGTATTTAAGCTCATATACCAATATAAAATAATGAATTTGTCACCAAAAGAGGTTTGCTCATAGATGTTGACAAATGTAGTAAGTGCTCACACACCTGTTGACACATCTAGGACATTCTTGTGACACAAGGGGTACCTAGGTTGACACCGCCACCTGGGCCAGTGTCTTTGTTACTCTGTGAAATTCATAACCTCCCTGGGGGTCAGAGAGCTCGTTATGGTCATTATGCTAAATGAATTAACACATAGAATGTGTGGTCACTCTGAGTCTTTGTTGCACACACCTGTGATCTGTGATCTATGGTCTCACAGCACGTTTCTGTTGATTGTGAGACTTTCTGTAGAATGCTGCTGTCAAGCTTGCAATGTTGTGGTTGATTATGAATGTAAATTCACACTATAATGTGCTATGTTTCTTGTTGTAGCTTTGCAATTAATTTAGACTATTTATGAGAACAAGAATGTTGTGGAATATTTTCCAAATCATATTTTCCAAACCACATTTATTTTATAAATTACTTAAATGCTGATACAATTGATTATGCATGTAAGTTCACACTATAATAATGTGCTCTGCTCCTTGTTTTATTTTTGCAAATAATTTTGACTATTTATAAGAACAAAATGTTACGTGAAATTTTTCCAAATCACATTTTCCAAACTATATTTACTTTGTAAATTATTTAAATGCAGGTGTGATGTATATAATTACGGTAATATGAATATTATCATTAAATTAGTTATCTAGACAATGTAGTCATAGAACAACATGTCAGAATTTACTAAAACACTGCTGAATGGTAAATATTTTCATCAGTAAGGGCCTTGAAGGTTACCTACCTTGAACACAGATCTACAAATAATGCCAATAGAATGAATAAAACAGTCTTAATAATAATAACTCAAATAAATAATGAGTGTTTCTGCACACACAATGTTATTTGTGTTTCCGGTGTGTATTTGCTGATGTCGGTGCCAGTCGGACTACTTGAGTCTTTTCACTGTGTGCTGTGTGCACTGCCTACTGACTGTAGTACCTGTTCACTCACCCAGACAGTAGCTTTAAAAATTAATCACCAGGGAGTTATTTTAATTGTCCGTGATGGGAACTCAACTGAACAATGAAATGTGTGCATAATGCAGAATGTCGGATTAATTGTTATTGTTATTTTATGTAATAATTACTTGTTTTCAGTTCTAATATAGCTGGCAGTAATTTTTTTGACAATGCTGCTTTGTTAATTTCCATGCGCAATAATTGTGTATGCAAAGTAATTTTGAATATATTAATGTTTTCCAAACAACACGTTTTCTTAAATTGTCTAAATTATTTTAAAATAAAAAAATTAAACAGTGTTCAGCATAATTAATTTTGGTTTTAAAATGTGTTGTATGCTGACTTTCTTAAATTATATTTCTCTTAATTTTATGACCAGTGTGAACATTTCCTTGATGTAGTTATGTTGATGTGACTAAAATTAGACAACATTTGGTATGTTATGTTATTTGGAAATACTAAACTTTAATAACATCAATCTGTCTGAAGCAGTATCCACGGCCACATTCCTGTGATGATTGCCTCTGTAGTTCTTTCCCTAGTATCCAAGAGTGACATCCCTGGGGTGGGGTATGGGTTTCACCCCAGACAGTCGACAGCCCACCCTCTGCACAAGTGATCCCCACATTTAATTAACCCGGCAGATTTTATCTTTTCACCATGTGTGTTTTCATCGTGATTTTTCATTTCCAATTTCTCTGGTGAATGCAGAGATGTAAATGAAATCGTGTTCCATTGCAAATGGCTGACAGCTGCTTCTCTTTGGCTGTGGTTGAAGTTACTCGTTCCACACGCATTGTGCAGTTATCTGAGACATCTCGTGATGAAAATCTGGTCCGCTTTGCCGCAGATTGTGTGGGACTTCCGTGAGGATGAACCAACATATTCTCCCAGTCAGACCAACCAAATGGAGATAAGAGAAAGATCTTATTTTGACATCTTCATCAGTCTTACCTGTGTTGTTGTTCTCTTGAAAGGCTCTATGGTTTGCATAATCTATGCAGGATGTGTAACGTAATTTGTAGGATACATTCAGTTGTGTGCCAAATGAAGAGGTTTTATCATATATTTAAACCTACTCAGTTAGTTCATGAAAACCTGTTTTTTTGCACTTCATCATCTGCATGGTTGTCCTGGCAAAAGGCTGTCACTTGCACAATACATGCTGGATGTGTAAGTACGTAATTTGTAGGGTTTGTTCAAGTTTGTTTGGGCTTGTTTCTTGTGAAGACATTTTATCATAAATTTAAACCATTCAGTTAGTACACACAGGTATGCTTTTGTAATAATTTGAATAAGTAATTGTGTGTGCACTCATTCACAGTTGCAGTCTGAAGATGTTAGTTCAGAAGAAAATTAAACAAAATGTGAGCGTGGGCAGAAACTATGTATATTGCAGCTATCCCAACATCCACTCAATGGTATTCACGCCTAATTATTACAAATACAAATATAACTGCTGTACATACCTGAATGTTTTCATTTATCCAAAATGATGATTTATCTGCACAGTTGCAGCCAGTTAATTTGAGTTGAATCCTATTATCAATGTTTTCCAAGGCACTTGTTTGTTTTAGCTCCTCGGACTGTTTATACTGGAAAGATGCAGATTTCTGTAAATAATTTAAGGCATTTCAATGTAATGTGTAACACATCAGTGTTGCCTTCAAGCAACGTCCTTGTGTCTAATTATTGCTACACCACTTTCTAGTCACTTTCAAAAGTGCCCTCTCAGCTCAGGGGTTAGTTTAGTTGGTTAAAGCACCCATATCTGTAGGGTGGTAAGCAAGCAGTAACTTTGAACTAGGATCCTGGTCTATTACAGCCGGTTCATTTAAGACGGTCTATGTAGGTTATTACCTCATAGCATTCCTTTCAAACGACTGTTTGTTCCATTAACTCAGTTCTTTCTTCTCAAACTTTACCATGTAATATATAATGCAGTTTTGTTATGCAGACCGTGCTCCTGCCTGTCTCCGATACTGTGCTCTGTAAGTAGGTCATCTGTCATACGACAAAGAAACTTTGCCTGCCATTGTTCTGCCAGGTATGTTCTTACACGCTTCAGCGATTCGGACAACTCCTTGCACCAGACCATATGTAGCGGAGGGCGGAAACTATCGCTATCGTTGACCTCCCGATGTGATACGATCATAAATAAATCTGTGGAATCGAGACAGGAATAATTATGTTCACTTCGCAGTCTGGCTGGGTTCTTTGTGGAACCAGCGAGTGCATTTATCAACTATCTTATTAGATGGAGATACGTTTGCTTAACCTGAATGAGGGGAAGGAAGGCAGGAGTGTGTCTTATGCAATTATGTGCTCGTGTATGATAACCTTTATTTAATAACAAATGAACCTGTTCTGGTGTATTATCTATGTGACATACATACAATGCTATCAACAGAAATTTGCTTGCATCTTAGTGCTCATCAATTAATATATGTTGTCATTTATTGAACAAATTGGCAAGTTGAGAAAAAAATCTGTGAAACTGGGTCAGGTGTTTACATTCATCAAATATATTTTAGTCATTGAAAACTGAATGTTGACATCTGTAGATTCTCCATAGTTTGCAAAATGGCCTAATAGCAGAATACAATGAACATGGTTTGTCTATCAGTTCAATCGAATGACAAATCACAACCAGAACATGTCCAAATGCTCTCCATGTGGTTATGTTTTAGCATTCATTTCTCCATCAAAGAATGAAAATTGGACGGTTCATAATACTTCATCGTGTGGAGACATTAACATGTTTTGTTATTGATTGAGACATGCGGGAAATTAAGTGGAAGTGTTCTTGCATTGTTTTCACGTGAACACATTAACACAGTTCAACTCGGGCAAGAAATAATTAAAAGCACCCAATGATTTACTATTTTTATGCAGATGGCATTGGTAGGGCTGGGTTTTAGTTACGATTTGGTCACTTGATTTAGGGTTATTATCCTGGGTTATCTAGTATGTGTGATAATACGTGTTGTTATTGTTTTGTTATTATTTGACTGCTGAAGTCAACTTTATACAGAAGGGTGGTTCATTTGTCAGATGTGATCTATCAAATTATGACCATGGTCAACAAACCACTAGCAGTTCAAATACATTTAAGTGTCCTGAAACACCTAAAGTAGCCTTCCTTGTCCATATTTGGGTTGTGGTTGTACTGTTCTTATTCCAGCATATTCCACAGTTGTGTTGTGTTGATTGCATGCATAATGAAGACATTACACCACCTGTGTGCGGCTCTCTTGATGGGTGTTTATGGCCCCATTTGGTGACGCTATACATTTATGTGTCCACCTGTAACTCTGCACTCCAAATAGCCCACTATGGAGGTTGCAACTTGTAAAGACGTGGTACTTTGTTCTGCCCCCTAAAGGAGCCCTAATGCCTCCGACCTCAGATCTCTAAATTACCCCATTCCTGGCATTTTGTCTTCTCAGGTTTACAGTTCTTCATTGAATGTTGCTGTGACTTGAGGAGTAGGATAGGGTAGATTCGAGAGATACCTTTCTGCTGGTCTCTACACATATGCCCTGTCGACAGGGAGACATGATAATTGCCAGCTAGAGGGGTTCATGTTTCCACCCTGCAGACACCGCCTGCAGTGTCACAGTTGAGTTATTGGCCTTCGTTGGGAGGACTTGGTTGACACACCTGGCAAATGTAGTTGACAATGACCCACAGGTGGTATATGGAACAATGGCGGCCAGTGCAATAAAAACAAAAGTACATGCATTAAGATAAAAACAAACGTACAGACGTTAAGATTATTTTACATTTAATTAAACTATTCAAATGTTTGTTTTGTTTCTGTAAAATCACAATCTAAGGGCAACAGGCTCTGTCATGCCACGTTTAAAACTATTTCTTTACAACTAAATAAAAAGTTTTTGTAATAAATTCTGATTTAAAGATGATTAAATTGTAATTAATCACTGTAATGATAATTTTATGATATTCATAATTATAACTAATAATTATTGTAATGATAAAACTTATAATATGAATCATAAATATTCAATATCATAACCATTTGATTTAAATGTTACTGTCTAGGTAGGATTACAAGAACCAGTCTTTGACTGTTGATCAATACTTTTCCCTACATTTTCCTTCCTAAAATCAGTTTACACAATGCACCAGTACAGTTTCAGATGTGTGACCATGCAATGGAGTACTATGCTTTAATTATATGTTGCATTCAAATTATGTTTCTGTCCCAGAAACTGAGGAAGTTAAATAATTCATATACATAAGTTGCAGACAGTCCAAACCCCTCAGTAGAAAAACATTATTTAATATATGTTCCATGTGACCTGCACTCCCATAACCCACTAACTCTGGAAGCATGAATCTGTCATAAACCCTTGGTCAAATTTGGTGCCAAGATAAAAAATGCACCCATCATGATAATCTGTTGGCATGCCTTTTGGACCTGTTTGTGTCCAATCTGGGTTAAATCAAATTACCCTGCAGCTGCGTTTGTGGAATGACTCAACGTTGGAATTAAAGACAAGTTGCTATTGTGTTGCCAATGCCCTATAAACCAGGCCAATCTGCAGCTGGTACAACGTGAATGAAGTGGTTTTGATTGTGGTTATCTTTGGGTTATTCACAAAGAACCAAATCTGTTACATGTTAACAACAGCTTGTTCACTGGGACATATCAGCTTAAGTGATTGCATTTTAAAACTTAATGTTGATATTATGTCTAGTAGGGTAGTATTATCTTGCATGTTATAATACTGTGGGTCTTAGTACGTGAGATTCTGGCATTTGATGAATGAAGGCCTGGTCTCTGTGAGTGTCGTGTAGGAATAAATAATTTAGCCAGGGACATGACAAAGGTCAGGCAGTACTGACTGAAGGTGAAGCTTTTGTAATCATAATATCACTGGATGACAATGTTATTTTACAGTTTTCTTTATATTATTATGGGCAAGTTAACATCCAAAGTGATAATAATATAAATATTTAATTAAAATAAAGATTTAACTTGCCTTGTTAAACCATGTTGCAGTTACTATTTAATTATAACATTACTGGGAGATATTGATATTTTACACTCCTCTTTGAATTAGTATGGAAAAATTAACCCTTTACATTACTCTTGTGAATATTAACCTGGTTTGAATTAATTATCATGCTGTGTCAAACATTTCATGCTGTTGTTAGAATGCACTGAAACCTCATCCCAAATATTATATTCTCAAAACATATTTAGAATGAGGTGATTTTGTTGAGCTGTTTTATTTTCTCATGTAACTCATTATGTTGAATAGCTATATTATATTTTGTAACTTATTCATTCTAAATGACAGTCTGTCGCATTAATGACAGGATGGCCTACAACAAAAAGTGATTTCTCTGTTGGCCATATTATTGACTGACAGGTACCTGCACCATTCCTCCGTCTCTGTCTCTGTCTCTGTCTCTGTCTCTGTCTCTGTCTCTGTCTCTGTCTCTGTCTCTGTCTCTGTCTCTGTCTCTGTCTCTGTCTCTGTCCCTGTCTCTGTCCCTGTCCCTGTCCCTGTCCCTGTCCCTGTCCCTGTCCCTGTCCCGGTCTGTCGGTCTGTCGGTCTGTCGGTCTGTCGGTCTGCCGGTCGGTCTGTCGGTCTGTCGGTCTGTCGGTCTCGGTCGGTCTGTCGGTATGTCGGTCTGTCGGTCTGTCGGTCTGTCTGTCTCTCCCCCTCTCTCTTTTCCCTCTCCTCTCCCCTCTCTCCTCCCCCCCAGCCTTTGCACTTAGTGCACCCAATCCAGGCCCACCTACAGGGAATGCAAATTTCCTCACTTCATGTGGACTTGACCAGAGCAGTGGACAGCCACTGGCCATTGTTGTGCTAAACAGCCAGATGTCATTTTGTGATTTGGCGGAAGAGACTTGAGAAATGACCATGCTTGGACACAAAGCGTCTGACACTGATCACCCCCAGGGCCAGCCAGAGCCCTACCCTAATGACTCCTTCTTAATGTCTCTCACAGGTATTCTCCAGGGTGACTAACAGGAGGTTTGAGTGGAGGGGGTATTATGCTGGGTCTTTACCCTGGGGCAGATGGTGGATGAGGTACGCCCTCTGCTTGCTAGGGTGATGTGATCCAGGCACAGACTATGGTAGTGGCTACATTGCTTTGATCATCTCACCTTTACCTTTACTACTCAGATGAATGGTTGCCCCAGGTATAGACTTTCACAGACCCTCCAGCAATGTCTAATCACCCAGCTTGTCATCACTGTGAGAAAGTATCAGGCAGAATGCCTTCCTTGGTGACGTCATTTTAATTAGGTTAAGCCATAAATATATCAAGAAGGTCACAGTATAGAAGACTAATTAAGTGTCGGAATGTTGTCTACCAGTAGTAAAATTAAATTTTGTTTTAATAATTTCTTGAATTATTTATTATGTTAAAATGCTGTGGTGTAGCAATAAAGTAATATCAGATTTTTAATCAACTTATTATTTCAAAGATAATGTAAACCTGTATATATATAACATTGAAAATGAGCACACGTAGTACATTGTTAAATATACAATTTAAACTAAATAACAAGGAATATGCAAGAAAGTGTGTTTGTTTTCACTGTGGTTCTTGGAATGACAGAAAAAGGTATACCTGGTAGGCACAAAAATAACAGACTGGGTAAAAATGAATAAATATAGCTAGGTATATATATATATATATATATATATATATATTATATATATATACATACATACACACATACATATATATATATATTTATATATATATTATATATATATATATATATATATATATATATATATATATATATACTGGAATTTTATTATGTCAAAATGTGCTAATAATGATATAAACATCAAGGAACATTAATAATGTGCACATTGACAAGAGTAGTAATCAACATTCTTTATTTTATTACTCAGTAGGAATTTAAGAGTATCTGGCAATGTTGTTTTCGAGCCAAAGTGTGAGTAAACTGGCCTTTGTCCGAGGTGTTCAGACTGTCCCTTGTAGACTGGCCAGCAGGGCGTGAGAAGTGGTCGTTTATAGCCAAGTGTCAGATGCCAGGGTATTGTGACTTGGGAAAATGGCTGAAAGTGGACAGTTGTAAAATGCAAATCAAGAAAATCTGTTTGTGGACATGAATGAATCATGAGGACCTTGCACCTATGTGACTGCAGAGCTTCTGTGATGACAGGGTCAGGTGTGATGATAACAAGAAGGACATCTTTTGGCACTTTCAATCTAAGGTGCAATGGTTGTCCCAGGTATTGAGCACTGGGTTAGAGATCTTGTGGCATGTAACCAACCGTCACAGAGAAACATAATTCATCCGAAACAATTTAATTTATTTAACCACATGGTCAACTATATCTGCACACATTGTCTAGGTCTGATTTCTATGTCAGATTTACTTTATATTAATGGAATGTTTTTTGTCTGTGTACATGTAAATTGTATTATCAATGAGACAGGGTAGTATGCAGTTGTGTCACAATAACATTTACATCGTTATTAGTTTCATTAAAATTTACTTTAAGTTCTTTCATATAAAACCTTTTTTGTACTGCATTTTTCTGAATACATGTCTAAGGCAATTATTTTGTATACTCTAAGTTAAAATTGCTTCTCTTTTGTGTAGCTAGACATCATTCACATTTGATTTTGGACATCATAACTATAACGTTACTCTGATGTGAAGTTTTTCTAATTCTCTTCACCGTATTTACTCTTTGATATGCTTTTTGCAGACCACATGTTTTATGAAATTGATTCTAGAAGGTGGAATTCGTAGTAATTAAATTATACCACGGCTACATGGTAAACTGTATAGCTTTGGGAGGTTCTGAGTGTCAGGTTTTTTACTGGTGTCACCGTCTTTCAAGAACTGTCTCCCGGACAAGATTGATGGCACAAGTTTCAGCACTTTCTTTTACTTCAGGTCAATGTTGTGGTCGAGAATAATAGTGCTTCTGTTGTCAAGTCTTGATAGATGAGGCCATTAGGCTGTGTATTTTTGCCAAACTATTGTACTCTCTGATGGACAATCAACATCAAGACTATCACTGCTGGCCCTGCTCTGGTGGTCTTTGGGATGCAGGATTTAATTAAATGCATTGATAAGGAGTACAGAAATGAACTGTGCAAAGGTTATATGAACATTTTGTTTTTAAGTTTTATTTTGTTAGTTTTTATCATGGTACAAAGTGCCAACAACTATTTCTATTGTCACATAATTGTGGCACTTAATGTTCAGACATAGAAGTCATTGAATAAGTTATGGCAAGGCTAACAACTTTAACTAAACCTTTCCAATAGGTTTTACCAACCCACAGGATTGGCTCCTTGTAAATTTCCAAAGACAATGAGAAAGTGGTATGACGAAAGTGTTTGGGAAGGAACAGGTTTGATTAGGGCTGTGATTGGGGCTGGCCATGATGGTGATTGGGGCTAGCCATGGTGGTGATTGGGGCTGGTGTGGGGAACAGATACTACATAAACACATCAAAGACCAGTGTGTGTATTGGTGTTACTGGCTGCTGTGTAATTGCACAAATTACAACAGTTTAGTGTAATTCACAGCAAAGTGGCTCCATCAATGCAGCTGTTTGCCTATGGGTGTCAAGGTTCAAGGCCTGGCTGGCCTCTAATCTCTCCCTGGGTGGCAGGGTAGTTAGGGGAGAGATATCACCTAAATTGAGAAAAGACTGACAATAACATGATCTCAGAGTCACAAGGGATACATAGTGTTTGAGAGCCAACTATCATGTCTACCTGTATCTAGGCTGAGTTTTGATCACTGAGCTCCGGAATGCCAGGCAGAATATAATTATTTTACTAGTATGTCATGTTGAGATCATCTTTCTTATGGACTCAGACAGCCATGTAGATAAGCACAGTAAGCCTCTATATGAAGTATCGACCTGCATTATGATACTACAAGCAGTGGTCAAGTCTTGTGTACCATCCCTGTAGATACTCTGTAATTACTTGATACACTGCTCCAGTGAGCCAGGTAATGATTACAGGTGACCATACAGGTAGACAAGATAATCCTAGTGTCAACAGATCGAAGCCTTTGTACTGAAGTTTTATCATAGATATTAGGTCTTCAGATTTAATCTCAGGTTTGGTGGATTTCCTCCCTGTGAGATTAAACATGGATATCTATCTTAATATCCTGTACAAGCTTCACAATACAGGAGTGGAAGTGGAAACATGTCGTCTGTTTAGTGGCTGTCTACGTATTTTATTTTGTTATGTTATATTGTACATTCTATTAAAACAGTAATTAAGTAATATATATATATATATATATATATATATATATATATATTATAACAACACATATATATTATATCTATGTGTATATATATTTATGTACAATATAATTTTTTATATATTATATCAATGTGTGTGTGTGTGGGTTTTTTTTGGTATGTATGTATGTGTTCGCTAGCGCGTGCGCGTGTGTATGTGTGTTCGCTAGCGTGCGTGCGCGTGTGTGTGTGTCTGTGTGTGTGTGTGTGTGTGTTCATATCTGAAATAATATCCATTATGAATAACATAATATATATATATATATATATATATATATATATATATATATATATATACATACATGTATATGTTACTGTTAATTTAATTTTGTTTTAATTAAAAACAAAGTTATTCATAATGGAGATTATTTCAGATACATAGTTAGTTAAACAGTTAATAATATAACTACACTGGTGGTAATTCTGTATTAACCAAGCATAATACACTTTTATGTTCCCCTTTTGTGGGTTCCCATGGGGAACCTCATACACATGCCAACAAAGCTATCAATAACAACTATGTGGGGGTAAAAAACATCGCCATCATAATGCGTTCTTACATAATTACCTCAGCACATTGCTGCACCCGACAAAACCCTTGAGTTGATGTGAGACCATTTCAAAGGCCAGTGGAGATATTTGAAAACCAGAGTGAGTGTAAAGACACACAGCGACTTTGTTCACTCTCCATTCAACCCTGCGTGTCCTCGGCCAGACTTACACCTCAGATTACAGCAAACTACAAATTAGTTCAGAGATAATTGTGTTCGCTTGTAGAATTCGAATCCTACAGAAAGCTTTAAAATTGTTTGGTCCTGAGCTGAGATGAAAGCCGTGTTCTCTGTCACGGTGACAGGGCACAGAGAAGGGATTGGGGCATCTTTGTAGGAGTTATTTACCCCTCATGTTGTCTGCATAGTTGTTGAGTTCTCACGTTATGTGTCTTCACTTAGATGCTGTTTACTACTAAAACTGGTTGGATGCTGTAGTTAAATTGTTCTCACTGTGGTGTTTACAAAGTACAAAGGTTCTTGTAATTTGTTTAATAAGTAAATATATCGCTAAGTTGTTTTATGTTTATTTATCTGATTGAATTTTTAACATTAATGATAATTGAACAACCTTTAGCTATACAAAACAAGATTTAACAACACAAAACAGGAGTTAATAAGGTTGTAAAAATGAAATTGATAACAAAAACGAAACTGGTTTGGACAGTAATCCACAAGAATGGTGTTACATAACACAACCATTGTTTGTTTTAAATGTGTGGCCTGTCATTTATGTGAGGTTAGATTTTTTAGGTTTATACAACAAGTAAAGTTGAACCAGTAGGCAATAGTGTTTTCACATGGCCCACCCAGATAGCTAGTGGCTGTCCACACTGCTTGGTATTCTCATGACTTGCCCATTGTACGTGGTGGTAGGTTAATATAATGGAGTCACTGATGTGGAACATTTCTCCTGAAGGAAAAGGCCAGGGCAGCAGCTTGCATATGGCAGATAAGGCAGACTATTGTTTTACTAGTGTAGTGCGTCACCACCAGGTGTCATGGCGGTTGTGTTCACCATTAATCATAACTCGGTAAAAACAATTTTGTTTTATTATTTTGTTGAATTATGATAAGCAGAAAAATGAATACAAAGTCTGAAGATTGTTTTGTTTATTTATATTAGGTTGAACCTGTTCAGCTCCATTTACTGATAAACATGCTTACTAAGTAAAATGTCTAAAGCATAAGTTTATTCAACAGTAAACATGCAATAAAATATATAGTTATTAAAATTTAACATAAAAAGTAAGTAATATAACACATAGGTCAGATACATTTAAATAATTGCACATGTATCCATGTGCTGTTTTTGTATTCCACTACATCTTTTATTAAATATAACTTGGCAAGGGTGACAATAATTAATTATTGGATTTGAATGTTTAATTGCAAATTAGTGGATTTAAAAAATACATCAATGTAATATAGTAAACAGACTGGGAACTATTATGTTGCTGACAGATTGAAAATTTTAGAACATAATTCGTTGTATACGTACAGGATATTTGGAAAAGAGAAACACATCATGCCTAACATAAAATATAGAGTAACATACATTTTATGACGTCATATTAATTCGGTAATGAAATTAGTGTTTGCAGCTGTTGATTTGACATTAATATCCTCATTGATTTCAATTACAGTATAGGGCTGAAGCTAATGTACTTATAAGAGTCAGGGTGTGTAACATAACCCCACGCACTGCAGTGTTTTTTGTTTTATAACCCTACAACAATGCATCTCCTAAAGCTATTATTACATTGGAATTCTGACTTTTGTCGCTGCTTTCTTCAAAGTTGAAACTAAATCTGAAGGATTGTTTAGGCCACTGTTCATACTTGTAATGCATTCTGTGCAGGCATTGTCTGTGTGAGTGCAGTGTTGATTGAGAACACAACCTGTATTGTGCACCAACAAGCTACGTATTGACATACCAGCTTGTTGAATTTTTTCCGCACCATTTAAGCAGTACGGGAGAAGATAATGGAGATTCTACCAGCGACAAAGCTCTGCATTCTCCACTTCTCCTGTGGAAAGTATTGCCCGGATGTGGTTGGCATTCACAATTTTAGTCTGCCTTACTTACCTATATTCTCTTTGCACTCACTCTATTTGGTGCATAATGGCACACAGTGACATTAGCCATTTTGTGTGATCTTCAGCTGTTTTCTGCGCCACCCACCAAGTTATTTTAGTTATTTCCTATCTTCATTGCATCGTGTGCCCATATTGATTGTTGTCTTTCTGTCTTCCTTTTTTATCCAGGGGATGAAGGTAGTGCTATTTGCGTTTGTCAGCTCTGCTTTAAGAAATCTGACTCTGCAATGGGAACTTGGTGGACAATGTTTTTGTAGCACAATTAGTGCCAACATGATTGCATAAAACATACTGGTATTATTTGGGTCTAAACTTTCTTCATTGGTGGCATCTGTATTCTCAGTGCAGCTGCATTGCCAACACACCACAACATAGCGGAAATTGGCTTTAGAAAATGGCTAATTTGTAAATGATTGATGGAAAATTGATAGCAGAATTTAATGCATGCATATTGACATATGGCCTTTATAAGTGACAGAGGTTCTTCTGTCTGGACAGACATGTGTGGGACAAGCTACGATTGAATGGTGAACTATTTTGAATATGTCTGTTGACATGTAGCCAAGACCACTTAGATTCCCTGTGTTAAAAAAACAAACTTTTGTCACGTGAATAAGATATGTAGTCTGTGTGAGAACCACTGGAAAGATGACGAAAAAGTAGAAATATGTCCACATCGAATAAATAGAATGAAATAATCCCTCTAATGCATACATGCTCTTGATAATGTTGATTATAATCATCACACAAGGACCGTATAAAATTCTCCCTGCCCATGTGAGATTATTATAATATATGCAGAACAAAAAATACAAAAAAACCATAGAAAGTGACATTTATAACTTTTCACTTGAAATTAACATGTAACAACTTTTCACTATCAGTGTAGTTGTCAACATCGTCTTCATCACATCATTACTGTCATCGGTATCATGCAGAGACCCATACACCCATCATTTGGATGAATAAACCCCGTTTTGGATGGGTAAAAATATGGATGTACTGGTAAAAAATAAAGGAGTAAAGAAAAAGGTCTTCCAAAATCATAGATATTGTCAGTTATGCCTTAAAAATGAGTGTAAGTGGTGTCACATGTGTTTGTAGAAATTAGTGTAAATGGTGTCATATGAGTGTTTGTAGAAATGAGTGTAAGTGGTGACACATGTGTGTTTGTAAAAATGTGTGTAAGTAGTGTCACATGTGTGTTTGTAGCTAATTTCTGGTCATAAAAGACATTTGAATTTTCTCAACTGGCTTGTATGTATATGAGTGTGTTATGTGCCATGTGTCCATAAAATTGTGTGACTGGCAACAATTTTATCCTAGATAAAGCCATGTATCATGGTCAGTGTCTGTCGCCATGTGGTACCAGATTGCAGACGAGTTCTCAGTACTTGAATCCTTATGGTTCATTGGCATTTTGGCGTGTTTTTGCTGCTATAAGTGCACTGTCTGAGAATCCTTCAAGTCCATACATGGTCCCTGGGCACTATCATGGCTGAATCAAGTCACAGCGCTTATATCACCTTGACGTTCTTCCACAGGAACATTATACTCACTTCACAACCAATTATCTGGCAGCATTTACAGCAAAAGGTCTTCTGATGGCCAAATGAATGCCCAGGGTAATGTTTAGGTTTTTTCATTTCGGTTTCGAATTTCTGCCAACCATTGTTTGACTGACTTTGATGGCCTAACCCTATCTTTTAGGAACACGAAACATAGTTTCATACGTCAGGTAAACAGAGTGTCACATTTCAATAGTTGCGTGCATGCCTCTTATCGGTTGGTTATATTAGAGGGTGGGCCTCTCTTTTTGTTTGAATTGCCACTAGGATAAAGGTTTACTGGACAGCTGGAGTGATAATAAAGTACAACTACATAAACGTATTATCGTAATAAAAGCCTATTACAGTCAGACTGTGACAATGACTGTCAGACTGTCAGGTTCATTCAAGTCATAAGAGGGTGTCAGTAATAGAAGATAGAGAGGATATGTATAATTATTGTCTTTTTTGGTTTGCCACCAGCAAAGGGTTAATATATATATATATATATATATATATATATATATATATATATATATATATATATATATATATATAATAAATTGTATAAAAAAGTCCTTTCTTTTTCAGTAAATACTGTGTTTGTTAAAATTATCTTACCATTAAATGCTAATGCAATGTTAATTTTTATTTTATTGAGTTCATAGTTTGATAACTTGTAACAAATACTAATTTGAGAGAAAATGACAAACACTAAAGTTTATGAAAAGTTTTGCCATGTCTCACATGAAACCAGTCTGCTAATGCAAACTGTGTATTTAGATAATGGCAAAATATTCAGTTATTTCAATGGGTTTCTTAAAAGTATGGTATATAAATTATTTTTGGGGATATTATCAAGACATTATTGCAGAGAAAATAGCAGCTTATATATATATATATATATATATAGAAGTACCTGATTACAAGTTTTTCTTTGGCTTGCTATGATCGTTTGCGAAGATTGTTTGAAGTCAACTGATATTGTATCTTTGTATCAACTGCACAAATAGTTTCAGTCTGACTTTCAAGCCGGAAATGCTATCTTTCAAACTGCAAACTTCTAAGAATACCTCAATAAATTTCGGATTCCGTACATTTTCGGTGCATTCCTTGGACAGCGATTCATGAATGCATCTGTTTCTAAACAATGTGGATGTCAACGGTTGAATCCAGACATGCAAAGTTTCACACGAGGAAATGCTGTCGTGTTTATTTTGTGGTGACAAAAGTAAATGGCAGTTGCTATGCATGTGAGCATATCTGCATATTGTTAATATTCACAGTGGGCTGTCCTGGTGTACGGACCATGTGTATGGCCTTTTGTTTTCTCTGCAGGATGGGACAGTTCATGCCTGTTTAATGTTGCAGTGTTTGAGAGAAATCCAACAGCATTGTTGGGTAAGAAACAGGCGCATCCTTCCTCTTGTGTAAATATATGTTTTGCATGACAGTGCCGGTGCATACCTGCCTGTTGTCACTGGAATGTTGCAGTATTTCACGTAGCGTCTTGTCCTTTGACAGGTCATGTCTGGTTTTCATCCTGATTATTTTTTTCAAACTAAACCTCCAAATAATTAGTTTCTTTATGTTATCCAAGTAAATTAAATTGTGTCTAGTAAAATCTTCTATTCTGATTTTGTAGAAGTAACTTATGAAGGATTTTAAGTATGAATGATATAATAATTGAAAATAACTGAATTTAACCAGTGACACCCACATTCTTACGAACGAGGTACACCTGTGAATCATTATTCAAATAAATTCCATCCAATTAATGGTTTTGAAAAATTAATGTTTCAGTTTATATAGCCCAGTCAGATAATAAGACTGATTTCACTGTAAACATAATAAAACATTTAAATGTCTGGTATATTCAACTATTCACGTAACATTTAACTAACTTAATCAGAATCTGCGACCACAGTTCCTATTCTAAAATAGTTGCCTACTTGTGCATTATAAAGAAAAGTACCCGGTAATTCATGAATTGTGTTTTCAGTGCATAAATGTTGTAAGGTAAAAAGTTAAAAAAACCTAGGGTAGTAGATCATATTTTACGAGGTAGTAGAAGCAGAGAAAGACTGTGTGGACAGGGGACAGGGGACAGGGGACACTTAACATGACATGACGGATGGTAGAGGTGGGCAACAATGACTGTCTTGTGTATGTGTGAGTGTAATATTGTGCCACTGCTGCCGGCCATGCGACTAATCAATCATGTGCTGCTATCACCTGTAGGCATGTGGTGAATGACGAGGCAATTTCTCAACTAGTTATGACCCTAAAACCCTATTTCAACCATACCCTCAACTTGTTTTTAACCTCATTCTGAGATTGTTATAATGTCAAGCCTTCTTTTTGGGTAATGGCTGTGTGTCTAAGTGCATCTGTTACTTTCTTGTTTAGCTGTGTGGATAAATTTGAATACAATGTCAGTTTTTTAATAGCATTCAAAGCAAAATATGGTTTTCATGTTTACTGTAGAAATGTGTTGATAGGTCTAGAAAAAATGTACATGTAAATACATGTATGTACATATTTATGTATGCACGTAGATGCACGATCTATACATTCATGCATCAATGTAACAATGTACATGCATGCATGTTCATAGGTATGTATATGGACACACACAGTCAAGCACGCACGCACGCACGCATGCACACATGCACACACAGCACGCACAACGCACACGCACACGCACACACGCACACACGCACACACGCAAACACACACACTCACACACACACACACACACACACACACCACACACACACACACACACACACACACACACACACACACACACACACACACACACACACACACACACACACACACACACACACACACACACACCAGTTTGTTATGTACACAGTGTTGTTTTGTCCACCTGAAGCCAGTAATCTGCTGAGACCTGCCAGCAGTCACCAGCAGTCAGTGGCCCTTGTTAAAGCAATCACTTGATACTCCCTGTGAAGCCCAGTAAATCCCCTCCTTATCCTGGGACAGACTTCCATCAGTTGGCTCATCTCAGGGGGTTTACTGTCACCACCTAATAAGCTGACTATCAGTCTAGGAGCACAACCAGATAAGTTGGGATTAGGCAGATTTAATTCCTATCTCAATAGCACTCAACTGGTCCTGCTGCTGCAAAAGGGGGTGTTGACTGGGGTTGTACCCCCTCCCCTTGCCTTCCACCCAATCTAATAGTAACATTAAGTATTAGCTGTGTTTAGATATATAGATAACTGTTATTGCAGAAGAATTTATCCCAATAACAGGCTAAAAAGGTCAATTTATGAAGTCATTATTATACATAATCAAGGCTACAGTTCTGCTCTGTCTTTATAAATGTGTAAACAGAATACTGAATGTGTGAAAACTATTTTCTAGATCATTTTATAAAAGTTTCAATCTTGTAGTTAGTAAAATTTAAAAGATGATTGTGCTTTCGTAAAATATGGAAATCCACTTTGATTTTATATTTGTAAATGTGATTTAGTGTACAACTTCACTTCATCAATAAGTTGTATCGCATTATTGCGCATCAAATCAAATTCATTGTAACTCTTTACAACACATACAGATCAAACCATTGTGTAAACCATCTTATGCATTTATTACACTAGACTATAATGTTATTATAACCTAGTTAAAATTTAGGTGGAACACATGGAGTGTTTTAGGAATATGGAATGTGTCAGGTATGCGTGTGGTAAGGGAGCAACTTTCACTAGGTGTAATCAAGGCACGCTGATGTAGACCTGATATAATGGCATGCGTAATAACAGGCCAGTACACAGCAATATTACAGGTATTATTTGATAACTACAGCCACGCGCCGTGACTTTGGGTTTCTTAAGACCTAAGTTATAGCTGGATGGAAATGCCTGATAGCGCTGTGTAGATTATTAATAGTGCGGACAGGAATTTTGTCACTGCAGTTGGGTGGGGTATGAAAATATCGTTATGAGTTATTGTTAGTCATTCACCACTAAGTAGAGTCGGTGATCAGGTAATTACATAGTATAAAATCGTTTGACAGTTGTGTTTAGTGCGGAGTCAATGATGCATGACAAGCAGGTGCGACTGGGAGATAAAATAATAATGGCGTTTACAGAAATAGTAATGCGTAACGTTATTCCAAGTTAGTGTGAAAAATGTTGATAACATCAGGTAATGTCAGTTGCACTAAGCACAGATAGGTGGAGACGTCTATCAGAAGGATCTCGTAGTATACGCTAGGACATCGCAGTGTAAACAATGTTGAATAAAATACTCAGATTGTTGTCAATTTGTATTCGGAGAAACTTATAATTTACAATAAGGATGGTAATCTAGGTTTCAGTTCAACATACAACAAATGTAGTGAAGCATCATGCTACTATAATAGCGCATATCTGAGAAGTATAATTTCAGTAGAAAAAGATAGCGACTTTAAAAAACTCAAATGGGTTTTTAATGTTGCACTTCTTTTATTCACTACGTACCCTTTCTCTGATGGTGTATGTGGGTATTTGACTGTGCATCTGGGCAGTGATTGTGTCTGTAATTAAATTCCAGTCATTCATCACGCTGACTGTAGAAATGATTACAGAAGCTTAGTGGCTGTGAACCAGCCTTTTCATGGTGGTGCTGAAAGAAGGCAAACTCAGCCCTGGTGGCTCAGACAGGGCTGCCCGGCATGGGGCCTCATTAAGTTGTCAGGCATGGGGAGATGGTATTCAGGTGGGCTTTGTGGGTTTGCACAGGACACAGGTGTGAGCTTCAGTAAACACTGGTCCTCTTGAGCCGAGTCTGCTTCCTACCCCCAGAAACACACCCACAGCTTCCTCCTGTGTCGTCACAGTTATACCTTGCTAGTCCTCCGTGTTATTGTGCTGTAGTATATCAAATGGCCCACCCCTCTATTAGAAACACATGGATCAGTAATCACCCCCAGCAGTATTTTTGTGTTTTATGGTTTTAAACCAAGACATGGTACATAACCCCGAGTCAATTACTCATTTACTACCCTTAACTTTTTTTGTACATTCCTGATAGGTCTAGCGAGAGAGAGAGACACCTATGTGTGTGATTATTCCGTAGCAACACTGTAAAGGACTTGTAGACAATATGTCTGGGCACCTGCCTGCCGACAAAGTAATGATATACTACGCTGTCACTCTCCAACAATTCCTGCATTACTTGCGACCACAGAAAGAATTGGTTGAAACCCCGACAAAGACGTACCTCTAGCGGTACTGATGTGTAATGCGTAGCTATATTATTTTCAGAAGGCTCTTTATACACGTCTATTACTAGCGTCTATTACTACCAAGATGATTTCAGAGTTCATTAACCTTTGCCTATGTTCTGCGTTTAATGTGGTACACACTTGTTTTTTTTTTCAAGGAAGGGTAATTGTGTTTAATTGTTAGCGTGGCTCCAGCAATACATATTTAGGTGGTTGGTTGTTTTCAAAAAACTGCTCTGAGGCAGGGTAAATGGAATCACTGGAGACACATTGCAGTGATGTGTCACACTTCACCAAACAATGCTTGATAACCTGGTGACACACCCATCTGCCAAGGCTGGTTTATTTGAATTAGAAAAAGGAAGGAATCACTAAGGCATACACGAGTTCCTGTCAGCAATAGACATCAGCCTCAACTGATGTTGACAGAAATTCACTAATACGTGGTTGCCTGGGATGGATGCCTATGTTGGGTTAAACATGGACAAGTGAATCAGTATGTTGTGGTACTTTTGATATCAGATGTATATTACAGACTGATTGTGTAGTTTTGTCAGTAGATGTGACTTTGAAGTATGTCGTAGTTAAGCAATACTAACTTAAAACATAGGCATAGTTGAAATTTAAAACAAACTAGAACACTTTTATTTCAAGTAAAATGCACACACACACACACACACACACACACACACACACACACACACACACACACACACACACACAC
>JAODUO010000130.1:202500-205000 GCA_025642075.2 Ridgeia piscesae
ATTTTAAAGTAATTATTTTATTACATTTTAGCTATGTTATTATGTGCTTAATATTTATCATATAGTTTAATTTTTTACTGAGGAATAATAAATAATGTAACAAACGTTTTATTTAATTATTTTATATATAGGCATATATCTAGAATTCTTTTATTATTTTAATTTTAATGATAATTTATCATCCTATTTTAATAACTCTTTGTATGTGTTTTTATAAAGCACATGGGCGCAATTACATTGATTCAGGCCTATGCAAATAAATGATATTATGTCTCCTAATACACTTTAATTGCAACATTGAATACATCACAGATCATTCACATTTTTTTCATTTACCTACTGGTTTAAAGTGTACTAAATATTAGTACTTTAAAATATTGATAATTAATAAATTGATCATGACTGTTTATAATAGTTGTCACTCACTACCTGATCCGTATTAATAATATGTTCATAATCTTCAGCATGTTTAAAAAATCATTGATTTAGTTAAATAAATGTAAGTTCTGTTGATGACTACAGTCATGTTAATGTGTTTAGGTTCAAACAAGTGCATACAGGTGTATCATCATGTTAGTTTATAGTATAACAGTGCTAAAATATTTCAGGTAAAAATTGTTTAATTATAACATTTTAATCAAATGTGTAATATGGACAATGTGGTATAAATAAATGCTTACAATTGTAATGCTCATCTAGCATATGTATGTGTATATCATGGTTGAAAGTGACCATAAATACACAGCAGTTATTTAATCAAAACACAGATTAACGTTGAGGTAGAACAGAAACTTCATTTTTCACTGTTGGATTTCATGGCAATAAATTTAGATTTACATTTGGCTCTTGCTTATCACCCCATTGCTGGTGCAGTGGGTTTTGTCAGTAAAAAAGCCAGGTTTATTTCCTTCTTCTAGAGTTGAACCAGCTGGTTGCCTCCCAGACAGAGGTCACCCTGTGTCTGGCAGTGTCTCAGTCACTGCCTTCACTGGTGGTTAATATGATACTTTGTTAATTAGAGATAAGAGCCACTGACAAGATGTATGGCTTGGTACCTGGTGACCATTAGACAACCCTGGTTATGCAAGCCACTAGGGTGAGTTATATCAGATAGGAGCTATCTGTGGTTAGGCAATAGACATTAGGAGGAGGGCAATTTCTCCTTTTGTTTTTGTGGTGTAATCCTGATCTTTCTCTTGTCCATGTCATGTATACCAGTTTACTGAAATGCTTCTTTGTCTTCAGTTTGTCCCGAGGTGGTTAAAATTATTATTCCCGTATCTAGTGAGATCATAGTGGTTAAGTAAACACAATTTCACAGTGGTGCAGGTGCTAATGTTTGGATGGGCAATAATATGTATGTTCTTAATTTATGTAACAATATAAATATAATAACTGATTTTAATAAATATATTTAAAATCACAATTTTACCTAAAAATATTTATAAAATATAAATTACAAATACATTTCTATTATAACATTCCCAGGTCTAGTTTGTGAGTGACTCTCTCTGGTTCCACAGGGATCATTTACCACAGAGCTTTCACCTTTCACCTGCCTGACCCAGGCCTGTTGTTCTTATCCAGTCTCTTTGTCAGGCGTAATACTGATTTATTGCATCGCTCTCTCCACGCAGCAAGCAACAGTTGCGATTTATTTACTCCACATGGCCTTCAATCGTTGTCGGATTTCATTTATTTGGAGTATCCTATAAACCAGACTGTCTGCAAATATTGTTCTTTTTCCGCAGTGAGATGGAATCTGATTTGCAACAGTTGCAACATTCCAAAGCTTTCGGGTGTAGTGAAAAATGACTTCAGTGATAAAAAGACTTCTATTACTTCCACATGTTGACCATAGTACAATGTGATGTGTAAAAACTTGCAGCATTCTTGTGTATCGCTACTCTTTCCTGTCACTTCAGTGACTCGGGAATGTGACTGCTGTTGGTTTCTCTCACACAATGGCCAGCCTCCGTAGCATTCTTTTACCTGATCTGTGCATACACACTGAGCAAGTAATGATGCACTGAATTACATGGGAACTGTCTGTATACCACGTGAACATGTCTGTAAAATGTGAACACTTTGATAACATGAGAAACATTTAGACACTGTGGGAAATATGGCTATCACTGATTTATGTAACATAGGAATACTTTTGATGCAGGTAGGATGCAGTCAAGTAGCATGAGATATGTCTATGTGATGGGATAAATAGATGTATAACATATTGCCATGACACAGGAATCACCTCACCAACATGGACACCATTTATGGAACACAGGAAATGTTTATATATCACGTGTGTAATATATTTTATAAATTGGTATAACATGGGCTGTTGCGATATTATAACCAGGTACCTATAGCCACATCGAAATTGCTTCCGTTATTATTTTATGAGAAGCATTAAAGCAAGTAATATTTCTCTGGCTTCTTTGAATTACGTCCAACACAGACAGCCTTGTTATGTCGCTTGCAGGTTTGATATTCATGT
>JAODUO010000130.1:210000-277500 GCA_025642075.2 Ridgeia piscesae
AATGTAGCATGGAAAGTTGGAATAACTTGTATACAATTACCTCCTAAGAAGAATATCGAATCCAGCTCAACCCTGTAGATACATCTTCAGCCAATCTTCCTGGGAACATACCTTACTGGAACAATTATATGATACTTTATATTCTCAGATATGTTGCCAGTGATGTTGCCAGTGATTCCAATGCAGTTGTATTTTCCATTGTAAGAATCTCAAATGTGTTTAACTGATTGAATATGCCAGCAGTTGTTTTTATCATGAAATTAGCAATGACGCGAGAATGTAATACCTTTATTTTCAAATATTATTTATCAAATGTTGTAACTATTCCATGACCTAGTGTGCAATCCTCCATATGAAAGGCATATGCTACATTTTTAATAACACAAACAATGACAGAAAGTGACATTTTTCACCAGCACGGTAATGAAATAATAAATGTTGACATGTCGTCCTTCCAGATAGTTTAGAAACTAACTTCACATGTACCATTGACAAACATTAAGACTGCCAAAAACGCCGGCCTGTCCCCATTTAGCAGCCCCTGCAATGGGTGTATGCACATCACGGACTGTGTCCACATGTTTGTTTGGCTGGTCCCCTTGGTGATGGATGAGGTCTCATTGCCTTGCCCTGGTCCTCTCATCCCTCTGCCCCAGACGTCTGATCCCGGGGGTGATGACAGATCCTGTCTGCACCTTGCCTGGGCATGAGAGGGAGACCCTAATGTAGTCATTAGTATGTGGTGACACCTGATAGTTGCCTCCGCCAAGCTTCCAAGCTTGTCAACTGTCTCAGTGTGTCTCTGTCAGGGGGCACCTCCCTGGTGACAGATACCCACCCACCCACCCACCCCACCCCCCACATGATAGAAAACTGTTATAGTAGTCTGTTTTAGCCAGGACTTTTCTTGGATTTTCTTTTGTTTTGTTGTTGATTACTACATTAATTTAAATCAGTGAAGTTTCATTGTCAAAATAGCTAATAACAAATGTAGCTTCTGAACATTCATAAAAAGTAACTACCCTGGTATCCAAGTTTTATGAACATATTTTTGTCAAATATGTCTCCTTACCATTTTCAGTATTTGTTTTTCATTTCTTTTGTTTAATTCACTGCTGGCCAACTATTAACTTTCACCTGATGCTAGGCATGAATACATGTTGCCATTATGTGTGTAAAATGTACTTCCGTTAAGCAAAACTAAAATATAATCCATTCTCGGTTTTTATAACAACAAATCAGAGATGTCATGTCTATGTTACAGGGGCCCTGACAGTTGTGTCTCGTCTGGACCGGGAAACCAAGGCTAGCTATGACATCACAGTTGCTGCTAGCGATGGCATCCAGAGCTCCACAGTGACCGTTACCGTGCAAGTGACCGACATCAACGATGACGTGCCCACATTTGGGCAGCCCGAATATTGGTTTGAGGTATCTGAAGGTGCCCAGCTGGGGTCAAATGTCGGGCTGGTCAGTGCTGTGGACAGAGACTTGGGCAGCAATGCTGATGTGACCTACAGTCTGACATCACACTGGGGCAGAGACAAGTTTTCATTGCACCCCCGGACTGGAGTGATTACCCTTATTGGGGTTCTAGATTATGAGCAGGTGAGAATCGATTGCATTTGATTGTTTTCCTGTACTAATGATGTATACATTTTCCCAAACAAAATTACACTTTTGGCTAAAGTAATATATTAAATTCTGAACAGTTGAGCCTTATTTCATGGTCACCTCGATAAAACAGCCACCTCACAATTAAGGTCATGTTGCAGTCTCATATTATTTCTGTAACAATAGTTTAGGGAATTAGTCTGGCTAATATGGTCACCTTGCCACTCAGGTCACCATTGCATGATCTCAAAGGTCACCATTGCCCAAACATAAAGGTCACTGTAACAGTAATATTCTACCATATTTTGTTGAGATGTGTTATGTTTAAAAGATCAACATGTTTTTAAATACTGGAAAGGTACCTCTTTAGACATATAGGTTTTAGGTTTTAAATTAACTAAAATTAATATACTGTACATTAAGACATCTCGACCTCACAAAACAGATAAAATGGTTCACAAATTTACATTTCTGCCCACTTTGTAGATCCACCATTACATCCTAACAGTGAAGGCACAGGACAGTGGGGCCACCCCCCTGAGCAGCACTGTAAGCGTTTACGTGAATGTCCTTGACGAGAATGACAACGCTCCAATCTTCGACCCTGGAACCTACAGTGACGAGGTGCTGGAAAATGCCACAATCGGCACAAGCATTCTTGTTGTCACAGCAACTGACATCGACTCAGGTAAGAAAGTCATGTGTTGCATGCTGGGAAATTACGAGTTGCCGTATCACGATCAAGGCTGGAAATGGAAATATTGAAAACAACTTGAATACAGCACATACATTTTGAGATTAAACAACTATTTTTCTTGATGCACATATTTCTGAGATTGGTTTCCAAAGACTTAGGCACAAAAGAAGCCACCTTATTATTTATTATTAAATATTCTGATGATGTATTTCCTAGTTATGAAGCTTAGGTCAAACTCTATGTTGTTTGCATTCATTTGATATTAATCAATGTATTTTCTTTCCTTTATGTTTTCACTTTATTTTATTTTTGTTAGTTGGATTTAAATTTTAAATGTTTTGCCTCATCTACGGGGGGTTATTTTAAATTACTTTGTATAATGTTTTTAACATTTTAACATTCAGTTACTAATACAATGGTCTGAGTATAAGTTGTGCTTATTTTGCCATAATAAACTGTCTATCCAAAAGTAAGGTTCCTTTTGAAAACATGACCTGCAAAAAGACAGTCATGACAGTTATGAATGTGAATAGCCTAATTTGCAAGCTAAACTGCATATATTCAAATGGGCACATCTTATACAACAATGGGTCTAGACGCACCGAAAAAGTTTATGTTTGAAGTGCATGTTTGGTTTTTATCAATTAGACCTCTGTTTATGTTGTTCTATATTTATTACTGCATGTCCCTGTCTCTGTGCAGTCAGCTGGCACAACAGTCACTGCAATATGTCAGGTTATGGTTCAAATGTCACATCCAATTTGTGACATTTTAGTAACCAACGTTTCCGAGTGACGGAATTATATAAATTAGTCTTGCTTTGTGTCTATGATTTCAGCACACAGTTTTTGCAGGTAATAAAAAATTACAAGCATACAATATTTTATTCAAAAGTCAGTAAATCTTATGCAGGTCTGTTCAATCTTTGGTAACAGTTATCGGTTCACAGATTTGTTAAATGGATTGGTTGATTTTATTAGCTATGTATTTGGTAACGTATAAAGTAAACTATTGAATTTGATAGTAATTAGAATAGTGTATCGTGTCCTTATTGCTCAAGCAGCATGTTTCAACTGGAAGTAAGAAGTCATGTCTCAGGGCTGATGGAAGCAGCATGTCGTTACTGAAATGCTGATGTCCAACTATTCTAAGCATTTTGCTTCATAGCACAATGTACTCCAGTAGGCATGGTGTTATTTACATAACATTTCAGGGTCATCTACATGTCATTTTAGGGTGTGGTCAACTTTCTTTTTGCATAGTTAAGATGGACATACAGAGGAGAGCAGATTCATTATTTTACAGAATGGGTGGATTTGGGTATGAAAAACATCTAAACTATGTGGTTTAACAACCTTTGAGACATTGATGTCAACAGATGGACTAGGAATGTTTAAAGCATTGAGTACTTACACAAATATTGATAGAAGTATTTCTGTCAGTTGGGAAATATGAAAACAGCAAAGGATATAAAGACGCAGTGTTTAATACATAATACAGCTGTATATCACAACTTATAAAATATAGAATATAAAATATATGAGTGCAAAATATTATTTTTATTTTTAGCAAAGATGGTTTAAATATTTAAGACCACAACTATGTTATGTAATTATCAGAAGCAGATGTTTCTTAACAACATGATGGGTAGATTCATGTGATTATATCTGGAGAGACATATTGCGGTCATGTTTTGACCAGATGAAAGGACCACCTGCTAGATGACCTCCCAATGATAACTGACCACAGGTTAAAGCGTCTTGTGAAACATGTCACCTTCAGGGCTAACACCCACGAGAAATTTGCACATCTGAATTTTTATCTCAGCTATGGCTAATAACTTATAGGTTTTACATGTTGTGGTTTGGAACGAGACCCAAGCCAGATTTAGAGAGATTTCCAAGCAGCCTTGTTAACAAGATGTACATACTTGTGTGTGTGATCATTATTGACGACTGTGGAAGTTGGCAAAGTTTATTGCTGCGTCATTTCAGCATGTGAAGTACTCATCCAGGACCCATATTCAAGCATTCGCCAAGACTTATATGAATACAAATAGCAGGCGACAGTACATTTAGGAAATGGTTTTATGTTCTGCCAAGAGAGCTGCTCAAGTGTTTATGAATCTGTTTTCTTTGTGATAGAGTCAGGCAGCTCATGTGATTTGAGTCGTGTCGTACTTCAGTATCCACCACATAACTCAACTTGCTCCATAGTTAATGTCTTCTCCATCCACTCAAACCAATGGTTATTCTAGTTTTTCTAAACAAAAAAGGAATAAATCATTTACTTTTGTACCTCAATAGTGATTAAATTTGGCCGTGAAAAAGTTAATCTAACAATATCAGGAATGTTGTATTCTGTATTCTGGAAGTTTAGGCCTAAATTACACAGACAGGGCATTAGGCTAGGCAGATGGACAGACGGACGGACGGACGGACGGACGGACGGACGGACGGACGGACGGACGGACGGACGGACGGACGGACGGACGGGCGGGCGGGCGGGCGACAGACAAACAGATTCAAAACCCACTGACAGACAGACTGGCATTAACAGACTGACTGACAGACGAGACAGACAGACTGACTGGCAGAATGACTGGCAGAAAAGAAACACGTATACACTACATATACAGACAGACATAGTAAGTTCTGTAGAGGTTTGAAGAAAGAATGTGTCTGTGTGTGACTTACTAGACTGAATGAAGTTGTGAGAGTCTTTCACTGTCTGTCAGAAGGGGGGTGACTGTGTAAATACGGTGTTGTTAATGGTGCGCACCAGCTGGGCCACACTAAGACTAACACTAAGACTAGCTGAATGCACCAGTGCTTCCACTATTTGCTTTCACCAAGCACCACACCCAAACATTCGTTTTGATTTGGCCATGCGTGAGGATGAAATAATAATGTTTCTTATAACAACTTCAGAAAAGATGTCACGGACCATACACTCTGATGAGTGTAGTTGTTAGGACAAATGTATTGTGAGCAAAAAGCAGTAATTCCCATTTTAGGTATTTGGTTTATATCTGCCACATTGGCTCATTATAGAGTAACTGTAAAATTAGTCAGTGTTGGAAATAAGCAACTTCCTCCATTCAGAATGCCTTTTTGTTGTTGAAGATCTTCAGCCTGATTTTTATTTCCTATAGATGCTACCGGTAGTAATATTGTTGATTCAGCATAACCGTGGGAATGTTTCACTTACGTTCTTATAAGCTTATAAGTTCTGTTTTGATCTTTAAATTTGATTTCACTCTTTAAAAGTGATTTAGCTCCTTAACAGTCATCTTAAGTACTGAAAACCTGGATACACCATCGGGACAGTTTCACCAGTGTGTCACGAAATAGTGTCCTCTGTGAAACTTGAATGTTTTGCTTTTTGAGACAGCTTAAAGTTAACAGCAGATTGTTTAATGATAATGTATAAATGTTACCTCAGTGCCTCTACAATAAAGCCATTTTGTTTCCCAAAGCATGACAAGTAATTATTAAAGTCGGTAATGTCCCAGTTTATTTATTGTTGTCATACATACATAAGGTACTTCAAATAATATGTGTTAATGTTTGTCTCTCTATGTGTGGGTGTGTTCATATGTTACACATGCTATGTCTAGACAAGTCCATTATTGTTATTAATATTATCATTATTATTAAAACAGTGTGTCTGTGGTATGTCTCTCTCTCTCTCTCTTTGCTGTCCATCGTGTCCAATGATGACATCAGTGTAGGGGTTCGTTCGTTACGTGCTTTGCTCGTTGGTGAGAGAATAGTCCAATTTGAGATTTAAACCCTCTCCCGCAGTTGACACAGAAAATGACAGGGGCAGAAGGATCAGGAAGGCCATGGCGGAGATTGTGATCGTGTTGGTATTTTTGTTGTATCTTTTCTTCAATGTGGCTTTTTCCTGTGTGAGTGGCCTGCCTCCACTGTTGTCGATCTTTTGCAAGGGTCTCCCAGTGGTCTACGGTGATGTGTTTAGCCTTTAGGTGTCGTTTGACTACATCTTTGTATCGCAGCCGTTGTCCACCACGAAGATGGTGGACAACGGCTGGTATGTATGTACACATGAGAATAGCTTCATCATTGTCGTCACATGTATGACACTGAAATTGGGTAGATATGCTAGCACTGGAAGTTGAGTGGAGTGATGGGGATATAGGGTGGGATGGGGAACTGGGGTGCAAATGGAACACCAGTGCTCTCTGTCACTGATCATGTCAGCCTGTGGGGTGAGCAGATGATATGTCTGGCATGGTTGCCAAGCAACAAACTTCAGGACAATGTTATACAGTAACATTGTAGCTATTCATGTTCACAACAGCTTTCGCTAAACTTCACTGTTTTGACGTTCTCGTATGTTTCCAGGAGACAACGCAAGAGTGAAGTATCAGATCATCAATGGCGATGACCGCGGTCAGTTTGAGATCAATGCTGACACAGGGGTCATTCGTGTGAGTGGAAGACTGGACAGAGAGACTCTGAGCTACTACAACTTGGCCGTGCGGGCGACTGACCAGTCGCACACCCATCACTTGTCCACTACAGTTATGGTCAGTGAAGCTTATTTGACTGGTCTAACATTTCCACTAATGAGGGTAGTTTACTATTTTAGTGATACAGTAATGAGTGCATACATTTGGACACCTATTAATCCACAAAACTATTTTCTGTATGTTTTCGGACACACGTAATTGCTTTGTGTCCAAATACGCACACAGTCCATGTTTTGGAAACCAAAAGCATACTATATTTTGTTAGAACAACTGAGAATTGAATATTGTTGAGATACCCAAATACATCTAATCATTCTGGTATTGCATCAGTTGCACAACCACTGCAATAGCATCACCATAATGTTGTGTTGTCATGGATGAGCGAATACACAGAAGCCATCCCACAGTGTGGGACTTGGCACAAGTGATTCAGCAAATATCCAGTCTAATTATGTGGCAGAACAGACACCCTCTGTTCAAACACATCAATTCTATATTTTAAAAAAATTCTAAGGGCCCATGGTCTGGGAAACCTTTTGTGGAGTTGTTATAGTCAAGGGTGTTATTTTGTTTCATGCATGGCCAAACCAAAACGATTGGGTGTAGCTGTCAAAGGGAATAGTGTGTAAAGTGGTGCATTCTACTAGTGTTAGTATAGCCCAGTTAGTGCACACTTAGTGCACACCAAATGGTGGTGTGATAAGTTCACATAACCCAGAAAAAGGTGTAATAATTGTAAATAAATATTGCAAAACTGGTGTGTCATTTTCAAACCACTGTCTACTCCCACAAATATGTAGTAGGGTACAGTATGGTCATCTTAGTAACAATGCTTGAAAGGAAATAGGTAATTCTTCTAATAGGGTGACCTCACCAGTCAGGTCACTTGTCTGGTCCCAAGGGTGACCTTAATAGCAAGGTTTTATTTTTGTCTGATTTTATACAGTCTAAAATTGCTTCTGAATGAAACCACAACTGACTTTGACACACCAGATTCAGTTGACATGGCGTGGCTGGTTGTACATTACTTGTCATGTTGCTTGCATCTGATATGTAACATCAATATGTTGTACAATGTGTTCCACTCTGACTCAGTAGATGGCACAGCTGTATTAATTTACATTTATTTTCCACTGTATGTGGGGTAGACAAATTCACAGCTCACCCATACTTAATGTATTTTGTTTTTTGTCAAATTATCTACAGTACAAATAACTTACATTATTGTGCTGTGTTAAGATGTTTTCAAACATGTTTCAAATTTTACCCAACTATGTAAATGTTCTTGTATCCACCCATCAATGACAAATATACTTTAGTCGAATATTTGAGATTGTCTAGCATAACAATGCTGTCATGTCATATCAGATCTTTGCATCTGTTAAGAGATACAATCTGAAACATGCGACCCAATGGATTCGTCATTTTCCGTGTATAATGAGACCAGTAGCAGCACCAACAGAAAGTGTTACTCCCTACTCCAGCCAGGTTATATAGAAGATTGAAACATGTACCACGTCCTGAGGACATTCTACACATGCTCCAGATTTTACTGTTTCCAATTTTATAACAACTTTGTAACAAAACTGCTATCCACAGCAAAACATGGCAAGTGAATGTATAAATAATACGTCTATGTAAACACCTATTGCTTAGTTTCTTATGTATGAGTTCAAACTGGTTTATTATCTAACAAGTCGTGTGATTTATTTTACGTTTATGACAAATATAGTAAATGATTGTCATCTTGCAGGTAAACGTGATTGTGAGTGACGTCAATGATGTCGCGCCAGAATTTGTGTCGTTCATGGAAGTCACCGTAAGAGAGGACATGTCTGTCGGCACTTCGGTGTTCAAGGTCATTGCCAAGGATGCTGATCAAGGTCGCAACAGTGAGATAGAATACAGCCTCCGCAGCGGCAGTCCGTTTGCCATTGGAACCAACAGCGGTGTACTTACAGTCAGTCGCACTCTTGATCGTGAGAAGATTGACAAATACATCGTGGACATCACAGCGACAGACAAGGGTCATCCCCGTCTGTCTGCGACCAAGCGTCTGGTGGTCCACGTTGGTGACGCGAATGACAACACACCTGTCATCAACCCATCGGTCTACACAGCGACACTTAAAGAAGACACGGTGGTGGGGACGACAGTGCTCAGTATCTCCGCCACGGATGCTGACATTGGGCTCAATGCTGAGCTGCAGTACACAATTGTCAACGGTGACGATGACGCTTACTTCTACCTGGACGCACACTCCGGGGTCCTTAGTGTCGGTCGAAGGCTTGATTATGAGCACCGGATGAGCTACGTCTTAAAGGTCCGGGTGCAGGACTTCGGAGCGCCCTCTCTTGGTGGATTCGCTGAAGTTCGACTCACAATCGTTGATGTAAACGACTGTGCCCCACAGTTCGTTGACAACCCATACGTGGCTTACGTCCAGGAGGAAGTCCACCGTCTCCCTGTGTTTGTTACACGGGTGACGGCGAAGGATAACGATTCGTCACCCTATAGTCATGTGACCTATTCCATCTCCATCTTGGATGGGGATAGGTCGATATTTCACATCAACTCAACTTCTGGGGTGATCACCGCCACAAAAACATTCGACAGAGAGACTCGAGCGAGCTACCAGTTAGTCATCACAGGAAGCAATACAGGTATGTCTGCATGAATGATCTCAAACCATCCCTTAGATCTGCACTTCAGTAGAACTTTGTTTCATTTTTGGTTTCAAGTTATACATATGAACTATAAATGTTTGAAAGGAAATACATACTTCTCCATGAATCATTGCACAATGAAATGGAATGAACAGGGAAAGAGTACACTTGTTAATATGGATACTTAGTTGACTGCACATATCAGAGGCGAATAGATTCCGTATAATTTATGTGAAGACAGAATCTGGTCCAGGGCTTTATGCAACATAACAAGCCATTTGAGGTGTGTTTTATCACCTGAAATAAACTACAAACACACGTTTGACACACATTTTCAAGGCATAACTGGCAATATCTACCTTCTGGAAGACCTTATTTTGCCCCTTCATTGTTTACCTGTCCACCACCGTCCACTGACATTTCTACTCATCTACTGATGACAGGTGGACGGGTCTCTGCATAAAGCTATGATTTTTGTCTGGTTTATGTTGGTGGTGAGCAGCATCATCCATATGATGTTTTCCAAGATCTTACACAACCAATATTACTGGTTGGTTGCCATAAAACGCACTTATTTTGTTACTTAGACTAAATGATAGCCAAGTACAGTGTGGATTTACCTGATTGACTTTGCAATGGGTCTCAATGGGGCAAAAACCGACCTGGAACCAGTTTTAATCTCTGGCATTTCTGCACAGATTCAAAATGTTAAGTTACATGAAGGTGAAGAGAAACTCTGATTTCCTGTGGGTTTCTGTATGGCTTGAACATTTGCTATTGGAACGAATCTCAGTCCCACTAGAGTATAATTAGGATTTCTATAATTAAAATCTAATCAACTCTTTTTGAACCTAAGTTGCATCACACAATAGGTTTTGTGATACAGCAAAATGTTACAGCTGTATAGGATGAAACGTCCTGTTTTTGTTGCTAACAGAACCTTAACCATTTACACTGTGGAATAAAGAGATTAGACAAACGTTATCACAAGTTTTAACTCAGAACCGTCCCAGAAGAAACATGCCATACAAACATGACAGATATTTTTGGTTTTTGTAAACGTTTTTATTTGAAATTCTATGTAAAGAAATATATATTTTTATATTGTTTTACCATTTAAATATTCTCTCGTACTTATCCTATCACAATCTAACTGGACATGAATTACACCTACATAATAGTAGCACATATAAATGTGCATTAATTTGTTCTGTAAATGAATTTTTTCCTTTCACAAGCTGTGAAATGTATCTATATCACTTGATGTGAAATCGGCAATATTTTGTTAAGAATCTTTCTAATTTCCCCTTTGACTTCTATTAGTTTATCTTTTGATGTCATACTCGTCTGATTAACATACAGATATATGTACTTTGGCATGTTTTTTCATTCTAAACCACTTCATATTAAAACAGAATATGGTAATGTTATGCACTTAATTCCAGGTATCTGTGTTGTATCGTGGAAGTCACATGACGTGGCAGATCTGTCAGAGTTAGACTTTGGGGAGCTCACAGGAACTAATTACCCGAAAGGTGGTTTTATTGCATCACAGTCTTCCCTCTGGTTTAACCAAAGAGTATTACTACCTGGGGCGCTATCCACCCCCACACCATGGGGTGGATAGCATGCATACTCCACTCACCTACTCACTCAGGGATTCCTTAAACCACTACCTACTGTCTGATACCCCTGGGGTGAGGTAACAGTGGCTGACACCCTACAGATGTCCACTAATGACACTCTCACCCTCTTGGCTGGGTCAGTAATCAGGGGTGACCAGGGTCCACCCAGTGAAGTAGCCACTAGCCACTGACCACAATCAGGATGTCTCCACCATTACCCTCAACAACATACAGATTCCTCAGATAAAGTGATATTGTTATGGCTTGGAACAGCCAATAAAGACACCACATGTCTTCATTGGCTCATATGTGTCAGGGCGATGTTTAAAAAATGCACCAACATAGTTGAAAATCACTCGGGTTTAAAATTGAGGCTACTGCACTTTAGATGTGTTTGTTAAAAGTTATAGAATTTCCACTAATTTCGATATAAAGTTGATATTTAATATGCTATGAAAGTTTAAAAAAATGTAAAATGTCAACATTGTTGTGTATGATAATAATGATCCACCAATGGTTTTATTATAAGTCTCTTAGTGTTTTTTTATAATTTGTGTTTACAATAGTTTTACATTTTATTGATTATATACAGTGCTTGTGAGTATGCTTGACCACATGTAAAGAGCACTATATAAATTGGGTATATAATTAATAATAATAATAATAGCTGTGATTGGACATGGTCATACCCCCAAGTGGTAAGGTAGACGGTAGACAGGGCTATGTAGGTGGCCAGCATGTGAGTCCATTAAAGCTGTATACATGAATGGCTGGCAGGCAAGATGGTATCCTGTCAGTGGACATGTGACAGTGGTGTATCCCCCAGGCCTTGACATGTCCAACTTGTAGATGTTCCTTTGATGATGTCACGGCTGTGACTCTACCTAATTCTTGTCTAATTACAGTGTATTAATCACTGGGCAGTTTGCCACACAGGGTGTCTGACATCTTATATAATGACCATCATAAATTCAGTAATCACCAAGTAGGTGAATTAATCCAGTGAAAAACTTCCAGCCACATTAGATAATCACTCCCATGAACATAAATATGTATCATCAAATTGATGCATTCTGCCTATATTTTATGATTTGTACAATATTTTAGATGGATGTGTTATTAACTTTCAACAGTTTCGAGCACATATGCACAAAGTATCACACAATTTATATTAGCTTTAATGTATATAAACTGTGTTTCCCCATTGACATGTTAGAGTAGATACGTTGTAAATTAAATACTTGTAATGGCAGTCAAACAAGGTACACTCCCTGCACTGTTAGTGGGGTGGACCCTCATCCACTAGGACTGGGTTTCAGGTAAATTCACCACTGTCATTTAAAAAACCCAGGCAGTGTTTTTCACGTTGCATTACTGTGTGCACTCAGCTGTGTTCAGGAGGCCCTGGTGGCACAGATAGAGTGAAAAGGAATGAAGTCAGTGTATATGAATAGCATTCAGGCAGTAATTGCAGCTTCATTGAAGAGTTGATGATGTAATGACTAGTCTGTCTTGTGTAAATAGCTTCCAGAGGTCTTTGACCGGATACTGCACTGTACAAATGATCTTTTGATTACCATCCCTTTATGCTGCATAACACGATTTTTTAAATAAAAAATCAGCCTTTGTACTTTTAAATCATTTATTGTACTTAATGAACTATGCAATTGTTGAGGTAACCTTGCCAAGTAATTAAAAGATGGCAACCTAACTGCAAGATACCACTGCGTTGCCAAATAAATTTGTTTGATCTTCTTTGTGGGTCCAGTAAAAATATGCCAAGAACCTAGTGACACCGGAAATATTTACTATAGCTTGTTACCCATATTCAGCATCAACTTGCACTGGCCACAGAAACAATCCCAAAAGAAATATATAATCTTTTACTGAAATATAAATGTACAATCAATTCAATGTAACTTAATTACTGTAGCTTACAGTAAGGGGCTAAGGGCAATGATCCTGGTAAGACTTTTCTACATAAAGTTAAATAAAATACACCACAAAATTTAAAAAAACTTTTTTAACAGTGCTCAAATGTTTTGTGTGGAATTTTAATGCTCAATTGATTTAGCATTTTTACCCGAGGTGACCATTTCCAGAGCTAGAAGTCAGATATAAAGTCACAGCGATTATCTCATTAGCGGCCATCTGGACCTATGTCATGTGACCAATCATGCACTGAAGTGTAGTGTATGATAGCGAGTCAGTGATGTAAGTGGGCTCACCATGAAATGGCAAATTTGGCGGAAGTTTGCTATCAGATTTTGATTTGGGTCATTCCCCGAGGCGTTTGCTCTAGATGCCACAATGTCTATTGTCGTCGCAATCTTGAAGACATTTTTGCATGTAGGCTCGGGGCTGAGATTGTCATGACATGGGAAACAAGCCTTGTTTTATATTGTCACTTTTCTTGTCAGTCTAGGCTCATGTCATGGCTGGTGCAGTTGGCCATGTAGTGTCCACTTTGATGTTGTTTTAACTGCTAGATTCATTCTGAGGTTAATATAAGTTTTATTTTGGATTTCTACAAATGTATATTACGTTTTTGACATCGCACATATATGAACATAATGAATGGATAAGTAGACTATATATATATATATATATATATATATATATATATATATATATATATATATATATATATATTAAACATGATATGTAATATAATACATTTAGTACTGAATAATAATACCGACATGTTTATTTTAACACATACAGTTGACGTTTTCATTGTGAGAATAATTTGACTTTTAGCTTAAAACAACCAATACAACCTTACCATTTATAAACAGTACACAGTAATACATAACACCACACATCCTGTAAACTGTGTTAATTACTACTCTCAACAATCCTGTAAATGCAGTCAGCAACCCTCTAAACATAGCTATTTCTTCTCATTTTCTATGAAAATGTACACAATAGCATTACTTGAGGGAGACACTCAGACAGCCTGGATTAGTTGTGAAGTATTTGGTGATATTGGACAGTTGCCACATGGGTGTAGGCCTTGTTTACTGCAGGTAGAAGATGACATACTCAGGCTGAATGATTGTTTCCAGTTACTACCGGTACTCACACTTGTAGGTAAACTGAAAGTATGCAAGGTTAATTTGGTGTCTACCAGAATTATGTGTGGTTTATGCTGAGAAATACACCTTCATGTGTCAGTGTGACAAAACTTTAGATCAGCTGTTATATGTTATAAAATTTTGCAGCTTGTTGAATTACCCCACAGAGGGTGCTACTAACTAGGTTATTTTGTAAGAAATTTGCTTACTTTGGAGCATAATTTGTGAAATGTACATCATACATTTCACAAATTATGCTTCAAAGTGAAATGTTTTTACAAAATATTTATCCAAATCGTGGAGTGTTCTCTACTTGCTACTCTTCAGACGCTGCAAAGTGTTTGTTGGTTTCTTTGCAGAACTCTAAATGATATATCCTTATTGTACTATCCCACCTATATTTTACATATATCATTATGGAATACATTTTGACCAGTCACCATTTATAGGGAGTAACTTATGAATATCAAAACCAAATTAATCCACTACACCAACAGGAAGTTTGTTAAGCTAATATAGTAATACCGAATACAGAAAGTACGTGGTATAGTACATATAAACTGTAACCCCCATGACAAGGTTGTGGGTGCAATGAATGTTATTGTAGAAGTGGAATTTGAATTCTTCTGGTGTGAATCATTTGCCCCTATCAGCCACATAGTGACAGATTGTGGGCAAGAACTCAGACCACAGCAAGAATTCACTGCTGGATCTGGATATTGTTTGGTGGAATGAATCTCAATTAAGATGTTATGTAAGGGGGCAGGGTGGGGACCAGAAGGAGAGTGAGGGGTTGCAGGTGGTGGAATGTGTGGGGCACAAGACCAACCTGAGTTATGGGTCTGTATTTCCCTCTGGTCCGTCATCAATGTCTCACTTCAAAGGTGACCCAAGACTAAATGGGGCATGTAATGGCCGCTGTTTACCACTGGCTGTTTCCTGCTGCTAACAAATGGCTACTCAGCCAGGTCCATTGCTATCTTCTGTGTGGGTTAGTGGTCAGGCAAAGCTGACTTGTAAATGTTATACAGTGTAGTTGCTGTTGGATGGTTTTAGCCTGTATTCAGTCCAGTTTCATCTTTGGTGGTTCTGCAGGTATTACTTTGCATTTCACACGAAACAGTCCCATTTACTGCTAACTTGAGAACGTTTTTTTCAGAGTTTTGTTCTAGAGTTCACTCTCTGCTAGTTACATATTAACTTCTGAATGGGAGCTTGTAATTCTCCTGACACCAGCAAATTTCTGAAATACACAGACAATGTCTGGTGAAAAAATGACCCCAAGGTTCAAACCAACGGTCAGCGTGTAAATTCAAACTCTGGTCCCCTCAATGCACAATCTAGTATTCTGCCCTTACATAGTAAGAGGGATTGTTTGGACCACAAAGAATCCCACTAAATGAACCATCAAAAGTATCCTTCAGAATGCAGTTTACTGTCAAAACATTCACACAGTTGACAGTGGAGGCAGGTGTAAGTACCAAGTACCTATGAAGTTGCAAATTCCCACACTCAATATTGCAAACAGGGACAAAGTACAACTAATTCTACTCATTTACTGTTCATACTGTTACAATCCATCTTTAGAGGTTGATTCTTGTGCCATAGAATAAGGAGCCCATGGAACGCATGTACCGTGAGGGGTGAATTCTAAAGGATATGTACCCCAGGGTATTCAATAGAGTTCATATTGAGCCAGGCAGGACAGACAAGTTTACTCAAGTTTAAGTTTCACTGTAGCAGTCCCCCGTGGTGTTGGGGTTTTGTTGTTGTCAGATTAAAATGCCCTTCCCTGGAGCCATTGAATCATGTCAAGTGTCTAGTAGACGCAAGGTGGAGCCGCCATTGTTCAGTCATTGGCGTGTTTCCGTGTGAGAAAACACAACCCTCATGTTCACAGACTTTTCACATCAAGTCCATGTGTGTTGTTATTGTGTATCGGTTGTTGTTGGGGCGGGGTTAACAACTTGCACCAGTGGAGCAGTAGGTGCAAGTCTGAGGGGTCGAGGGTACACAATGGCTAGAGAGATAGACAATCTTGGGGAAATGCACTGATGGATTGATATGGCTACACAGCATAACAAAGACCAATGCATGTGCTGCCACCATGTGGGTAATAACTAAGCAGCTTTGACTAGAAACTGTATTGTAGTTATAGACAGAAAATAACCAATTTGATATCAATTATTGCATGACACTGTTACACTGATTGAGTAATTATTATTATTGATTCCAACATAATGCAAATTCAAATGTTAAATGGATGACATAAGTAGGCCTAAGTAAAGAATTGTAACTAAATGTTACAGTTAATTTTAAACATTGTAGTTACAATGGAAAATTAACTAGGAGGCATTTTGTATAACTAGTTCCTGCTCGCTCTTCATATTGACTTAATATTGACTGAAAAACAATAATTATTCATCATATTTGATAAAATAATAATAATAACGCATACTTTATGTAGCATCCCATCAAAACAATTGCTCTTGTGGAATGTATCGATTATTATAGCACCACAAAATCCTAAAACATTTTAGCTATAATTTTATATTTAATTTTAAAATGTCTGTCTTCAGATGAGCACCGACTCGTAGGGAGCAGCACTGTCACCGTGATTGTCACCGATGTCAACGATCACATCCCCGTCTTCCAACAGTCTCGCTACATTGCAACGGTGCACGAGAATCTTCCCCCACCTGCCAAGGTCACACAGGTCACTGCCAGCGACATGGATGAGGGTGAAAATGCTGAAATCAGGTATTGCCGTGGTTACAGTTTTATAAGTCACATGACCAGATTTATAATTAAATGACCTGCTAAATTTAATTTATCTTTGTGAAACTGCAGGTGACGCCAAACCTTGCCTACTTCCTGCTGTTACGTAAATGGAAGTTTGCTTTAGTAACTGCTGTTTATTGTGCACGTAATTGATCAGCTAACCACAATAGCTGTAAGCATGCAGGGATAATTTCAAAACATGAAACCCTACAGGTTGCAAGAGCCCAGCCCTTAAAAGCGAGAACTATAATCAATGTAGCATGTCTGTGTAATAGTCTATACGGGGATATGTTTTTCAAAGATAGTTTGCAAGAAATTATCCCATCATTTTGCATAGTTTTACTGATAACTAAGCAAAAGAAACATCTATAAAATTCTGTTTGTATAGTGTATTTTGAGATGACCCCTCATGGAAACTGAAAGGGGGATGGTCAGGGTGGGATGAGAGGGGTAACAGGATCACCTTTAATGAGATGACAGTGTGTAAGGGGGTAGTCTTGTGTCAGCCACCCCAGGTAATTGCTTGTGCTCACACCTGGATCTCTACAGAATTTGCAGCAGACAATTTACCCGGGCCATTTTGAACAGAATTTTTTTGTATTTGAGCAGGTTTGTATGTAATTACGTATGCTCACGTTGAAGGGGGGGCAGACACTAAATGTTATCAGGGGGCATATCATGATGAACAATATCTTTTGCTTCACCTCAAACTGTTTATTTAACAACTGATGTAGCAACATTGTGTTTTGTGAATTGGTTATGTTTTGATAGCCCCATTCCTTGGTCATGGGTGTTTGTGTAATGTAAACAGCCTTTATGTAGACGCTTAGAACTTTTTGCATTGGTTTCGTCTATCTTGATTTCAAGCCAAAGAAAAAAATTCAAGATAAAATCTCTTTAAGTCATGCTGTGATAGTCATTTTAAACATACAATGGACTCTAACTGTTTGGAGCATGTTGAGACTTGGTTAAACTGTTCAGTATATATCTGGCGTCCTTGATTTTCCCAGCATACGTGACACACTGAATGCCTGAGTGGTGGTTTTAATGGGTTTTCTTCAAGAAGACTTTCTTTTGTATACTTCCTGTTATAGCTACTTTTAATTCCCAATATTGCTACTTGATACTTTTGAGAATAAAATTTGTCCCATTATAGCTACTTCTGTAATTGTACACTATAGGAGGTGGTAGCAATGGAGCATTAACTATTTCAGATTAACTGAGATTTAAACATCGAGTAGTAACCTTATGAATATAAGAACATACTTTTTATCATATCTTGATAGATGATGGTGCTTGGTGGTTTCTTTCTGGTAGATTGTATTTCAGGTAGGCACGTTTCAAAGAAATGAATTTATACCAGTTTATATGGAAATTCAAGCCATAAATATGGAGTTCAACTAAAAATGTATGGCATGTCTGATTTGTGGAAAAGGTTTATTGTATCTTTGATTGATGTTTCAGTCATGTCCAGGCACACATTAAGTGCCTGGAACTTGATTTTGCACTACATAGTGTATTTATTTTGTTTAGTTTTTATTTATTTCATCTCGGATATTTTTTCAAATCTTATTACCATTTCAGAAGTATATTCAAAACAGGCCATAATATGGGAAACAAATACAAAACTCATGGTTTCCATGGCAACACAAAACATTGTGTGATAATAAAAAATGCTATATTGGGGGTACATTAGCAAATCATCAAACAAAGATAACAAATTATATTACAAAATACATTTGTATTTTTATAGGTACAGTTTACTTGGTGACACCGCCTCAAGGTTCTTCATCGACCCAGTGACCGGAGAAATCCAGACGACCGAATCTCTTGACAGAGAGATGGTGTCAGAATACCACCTCGTTGTCATGGCAACCGATTCAGGAAATATTCCACTGAGCAGCTCCGTAGAAGTCATCGTCAAAGTAGAAGACGTCAATGACAACCCCCTGGTGTTTACACAGCAGGACTTTCGGTTACGAGTCCGAAATCCAACAGAACAAGGTATGTGTGTTTGTAAAATCAAAATGTATTACTACGGCAGGTTTCCACTTCCCTGCATAGCATCTTTTACTTCCCCTGCCACATCCTCGCAAGCCAAATTACCTCGCAAGTGAGACGTTTAAATTACCCCTGGCCATTCGTCTCTGTAAAGCTGTGGAATTTGCAGAGTCGAATTATACAATTATAGCAACTGACTTCACCAGTTGCTACTGCACCAGCTGTTGAAACAGCACAAACACCCGACTGGTGGGAATCTCTATATAATGACCCATATACACCCTAAACATTGCATGTAGGACAAATCTGAAATCACCCAAAATGCTGGAGACTGGCCACTCTATTCGTAGGTGATTTCATTAGCTGACATTAAAAGAGGGTGTTTTGAAAGGGGTGTGCTGGGGGTAGAGAAGAGCTGGTACAGGCAGGCAAGGGTGACAGACCCCAGGCAGACTGGACCAGCAGCTTATAGTGTCCCTTACGGAAGACCCAGGCAATGTAGGGTGAACAAAATTACCCAAGTGTCAACACTGTGACTGATACAGCCATGTTGTTATTGGCCAACCCAATCAGAAAAAATTGCTGTGATTTAACTACCACATACATTTGTGACTGACCGTTGAGTTGCTTTACTGGGGCATGTACACTCACAATACATGGTACTCCCTGTTCATTTTTAATCGGGTACAGCGCCATAAATTTGTGTCATAACAAGTTGCCCAAATAGGAATGAAATTGCATTAATCACACACACTGATGACAAAGTCCTGACGATGTGTTACGATTTCTTCTGACAGAAAAATGTGAAATTAATCATCAGTGTAGACTGGGTACTAGCTGTAAAAAACATGGGAACTCCACTGAAGTGTAAACTAATTCTCCCAAACATTGATGTCTTTGTCGAGGCATTAGCTATGGGTTACTTCTTGCCGTCATTGCACCCGTCTATATACGTGTGTCTGGTACAACTTTTAGGGTGCGTTTGTTTCTTTCCAAATGTCTTATTTATACTTTGTTGCTTTCAATAAGTTCACCGATGAGTTTGTAAGCTGTTTGCACCGGAAAACAAATTGTGGTTAACTTTGAAGTCACTTTCCTCGACGTGGGTGGCCATTGGCAGGATATGATTAACATGAAATATCTGCTTTTTTACTTAATTAAAGATGACATGGCATAAACTAAACTAAACTAAACTCATAAAAAAATAATACAACATTATAGCAATTATGTCAGACCACCCACAATGCCCACTGATGTGATGTGTCTTTAGGACATTTTGGCAGTTAACAATGCAGATACAGACATGCTTGTTTAATATATTTTTAGTAAACAAATCTACTTTTATCCCAGAAATAGGCACAACATTAGACTTCTTTGATAGTGTCTGCGACTCTGAGCCTCCTATTTTATTTGGAATGCCAGCATATTTTCATGACACATATCCCCGGAATTGTTTTACTCTTGTGTAATAAGTGTATGCTGCATTTATATTAATAAGAATATTGATAAATGTCACGTCAACTCTGGTAACATTTTATTATAATATTGCCAGGTTCGTTCCTCCTGGGAGTCATGGCAACTGACCGAGACGACACGTCCAGTGACCAGGTGGAATACAGATTGTCAGGTGATGCGGCAAACTCCGTCACTATTGACTCAAAGACAGGCATTGTCACAGCTAAATCTCGCCTCACGTCTGACTCCACCAGTCGCCTCAGTTTCACCATACAGGCAACCAATGAGGTGAGGGTTTGACGAGTGACGTAAGCAGCCAAATGTTGACTGAGTATCTCATTGTCGAAAAATTAATTTGTTTCAGGGTTTTGTAATTAATTTCACATGACTATCCTTGGGTAAGGTTATTTAAAGAGAAAAACTGTACAAGAATCAATTGCGTAAGGCTCCTTTCTGAATGAAGATTTTCTCCCATTGGTCTGGCGAACATTTAAACCAACTTAGCATCCACTTCTAGATGCTTGCTCCCTTATTGAAATGTATTATGTAGATGTAATGAATTCTTTAAACCTAATGTAATTCTATATTTTGTTAACTGTTATGCAGATGTCGTCATTTATTTATGTGACCTTAGATTGATTACACATTAGTTTCTGTGCGACTTAACATCACCTGTTTTATCTAGATCTCCCTAATTCTCGTACATGTTACTTTTAGAACTGGCATGGCACCATTGCTGAAGCGAAAGTGGTGCTCAGTTTCCTACCTGCCGACGCTACACACTTCCCGAAGTTTTCGACATCTCAGCGGAACTTCCGCATCGTTGAGACAGCCAAAGTAGGTGACGTCATCACTACGGTAACAGCGACCTCACCAAAACCTTCGTCGACAATCTCCTACTATATTGTCGGTGGCAACGTCGACGAATCGTTCATGGTGACTGATTCGGGTGAAGTGAAAGTTCACAGCAGTCTTGACTATGAAAGAACAAAAAATTACATGTTATACATAGAGGCGAGAGATGATGACACACCTCCACTCTCAACATTTGACTTGTTGAATGTCGTCATTGAAGACGAAAATGACAATGCTCCGGAGTTTGTCACGTCCTACTTCAACACCAGTGTCATGGAGGATGAATTCTCGTCAGAACTTGTCACCACTGTCACGGCTGAAGACGCTGATTCGGGCGAGAATGGAATGATCAAATACAGGTTTATTGGTGGCAATGACAATGAGGCATTCACTATCAATGAAGTATCAGGAAAGATACGAACCTCGATGACATTGGATCGGGAAACTCAGAGTCACTACATGTTGACAGTAGCTGCTGTAGACCAGGTAAGACTTTACCTACATGATGTGTATAACAATATTTCTAACACTTCAATAACACCTATATCCTTAAAAGGTTCAAGCTCAGAGGTGCAACAAACAAAATCATTTGTTTAGTCATATATGGGGACAGGCAAAAATTGTCATTGGAGCATGGAACCGCCAACAATTTATGGTTGAAAAGCAATATCAAACAAATAGGTTTTCAGTTTTTTATGAAAGATGTCTATAATTTCAGAAGAATTAATAGTAATAGGGAGTTGATTCCAAATTGTTAGCGCAGCCACAGAGAAAGCAGTTTGCCAAATACGTGCGTGCGTGCGTGCATGGTGCGTGCGTGTGTGCGTGCGTGCGTGAGTGCGTGCGTGCGTGCGTGCGTACATGCATGCATGAGTTTTGTGTACAGACCATAATGAATATAACACATGATGGCTGTGTGAATGATCATCTACAATGACCAATATTTAACAGTGTACAAAACACATCTTGCACTTTCAAACAAGAACATTCACAGACTACCAAGAACCAGTGGACTTCACCGAGTCGTTATTTTGTAGGGTCAACCCCAGAAGACAGCTACAGCCACTGTAGATGTCCACATCTTGGACAAGAATGACCGTCCACCTGTCTTCACCCAGTACTTCAACAGCAAACTTCCTGAGAACACACCAGTTGGGACATTCGTTGTGAGAGTGACGTCCACTGACCGTGACGTCAGTCCCAACAACCGACACACCTACAAGCTGACCAGTAACCCTGGGGGTAAATTTGCGATTGACACTGACAGCGGCGATGTGACAGTGGCAGGCGTGTTGGACCGGGAAACAAAGGACGAATACATCTTGCGAGTCGCTGCAAATGACGGTGCTTACAACGCGGAGACGTCTCTCGCCATCGATGTCCTTGATGTCAACGACAACGCCCCAAAGTTTGACGAATCAACATATCAATTTGATTTTGTGGCATCGCACCCTGTTGGCACGCGTGTCGGGAAGGTGTCAGCGACTGACCACGATGCTGACGGTGTCAACTCAGCGGTGTATTTCCGATTGGCTACCCCGTCTAGTGTGATGCGATTGGACGCCGAAACAGGCGAGTTGTTTTCATCATCGGTGCTTCAGTTCGCTGATGCGGAAGTATCGCCAATGAATACGCTGTCACTGACGGTGATGGCAATTGACCGTGGGTCTCCCCCTATGTCGGGTCAAGCAACTGTCACCGTGGTGATACAGCCAGCCAATCAGTATACCCCTGTGTTTGAGAAGGACACCTACTCAACGGCTGTGATGGACCACTCTGCTGTGGGAACTTCTGTCATACAGATCACTGCCAGGTGAGTGCAGGAGGGATTTCGTTGTAAAGAGGGGTTTCTCTATGCATGAGAAGAGGTTTTTTTGTGAGGATGGGTTTCTCTATTCAGAGTGGATTTTGTTGTACAGAAGGTTTTTTTGCGTAAGGAGAAGTTTCTTTGTAAAGAGAGTTTTCTTTTGGCAGGGTATTTTTTGTAAAGAGGATTTTGTCTATGCAAAAGGAGGGTATCTTTTTGTAAGGATGGGTTAATTTGTTTGTAAGGAGGGTGTTTTCTGTGAGAAAAGAGGTTTCTCTGTACATATGATGGCTTTTCTGCATAGAGTTGTTTCTTTGTAAAGAGATATTTCTCAATTTTCAAGTTCTCTCTAAGGAGGGGTTTCTTTGAAAGGAGGGTTTCTCTGTAATGATTTGATTTCTCTAAGTACACTGTACATGGTTTCACTGTGTTCTATTTGAGAAAGGAAGGATTTCTCTAAGAAGAATTGGGTTTTCTGAGCAAGGACAGGGTTTCTTGGTGATAAAAGACAGATTTTTCTAAATGAGAATGTGATTTATCTATGAGTATATCAGGATATCTCACTAAGAAAGGGATGGGTTTCTTCTGAGCAAGGAGTTTCTCTGCGAGTAAGGACTGGCCGTCTGAGCTCATGGAAGTAACACTTCCGCAACGGAGCTGCTTTTGACCTTACATGGTGACTCCCCACTTTAACAAACCTATGTTTTCTGATGAAATGCTTTGGAGCTAAGCCACAGAACATGTGTTTCTTCTACATGCACATAATTCCAACTGACATCAATGTCATCTAAGTGTGGTGTGTTCTCAGGGACGGGGACAAGACTGGAGTGAATGCTGAGGTGCAGTACTCACAGGTCGGCAACAAGTCACACTACTTCAAGGTCGATGCCTCAACAGGTAGGTCAAGGTCAAGTTAGGCTGGTCAACGTTGCTCATTTGCAATGACATGTCCTTTAGATATGTGTCTATGATGAATGTTGGAAGGAATACCAATGTGTAACATTACTTGTTTCGTTTCTGCTGTTTCCAAGCTTTCTTTGCAGATCTGTAGATTTCCAGCTGTATAAAATTTTAATTTTATTTTCTGTGTGCATATGTTAAAAAATAAAATTGGTTTAGATGGAGACTATAAGTAAACAAAAAATAAAACTGGTTTAGATGGAGACTATAAGTAAACAAAAAGTGATTGGAAGCGAGGGTGCAGCTGCTAGTTTCTATTTTATTAATCTAATATTACGTTCTTGTGACTGCAACATCCATGGTGCCAATTTGTGTTTAGTCATTTTATTAATCTTGTAACAATGTTTGCAGTTTGAAAGATTCCACCTGCAACACATTCAAATGGTAAACAAAACATCTAGCTTCAAAACAAAATTTATTGGCAATAATGCTCATTGCTGAGGTGAGTAGAGTTATCCACAATACCCTTTGATGTTTAACTTTCCCACATTCTAGACAGCAGACTTCCCATTACAGATTACTGCTCAGCCTATTCTAGACTGAGGAGCTGACAACCTTCATTTATTTTAATATAACTGTGCCCAGATGAACATGAACGCATGTGTTCACCCTCTACTACTGGTTGTAGGTTGGCTGTCAGTCGCCCGCTCACTCATCGGTGTACAGCAGAAGTCATATATCCTCCGGATCAAGGCTCAAGACAAAGGCGACCCATCGAAACATGCCATTGCATCTGTTCACCTCCAGGTGGCGCCTATGAACCTACACGTGCCTCAGTTTCACGGCAACGGCTTATCCTTCCAAGTGACTATTCCCGAAAATAAACCGGTCGGTTCAACGATTGCCGGCGTGACAGCAGACGATGACGATGACGGCCCAAATGGTCAGGTGTCATACTACATCACAGGGGGCAACACCGAGGGCTTATTCTCGATCGATGAGAGCAGGGGGTACTTAAAAATTGCAAAACCACTCGATTATGAAACATTGAGCGAACACAAGTTGGACGTTACGGCACGGGACCAGGGTGTGATTCCACAACAGACCACCAGGGGATTCACAGTTCATCTAACCGACGTCAACGACAATGCTCCGGTGTTTCATCAAGAAGTTTACGATGCTGACGTTGTCGAGAATTCCCCGAGTGGCATGCCGATACTGCGGCTGAGTGCTGACGATGCTGACACGTCACCAAATGCTGTGATCCGCTACTACATCACGGACTCGACAGAGGCAGGGTCAAAGTTCAACATGAACCCCGAGACAGGAATGCTGCGTTGTCAAGGTAGTTAGTGACATGTGTACACTGGTGGAAGTCAGTTTCATCCTTTGTGACACCTAACGCATTGCCTATACCGCTGTAAAATAGTAATTCCTGTCTCTAATGTTAATTGTTCTGTATCTGTCTACATGAAAGCAGTCAGAATGGCCTATTGGTATCTCTAGAATGAGATAACATTATATTTCAATGACACTGATTTATAGAGGGTATGGACTTACCACTCATCACTATATTTTGTTATGCCATTTACTTTACTCGTGTATACTAATACATTTTGAATACTTTTGTTAGATACGTAAACATACACCTATATTATTATGTTGTTAAATGAATAGAAGTGTAGTAAGATTCAAAAAATGTTGTAATAGTTACTGTATATTTATGTCAACTCGATTGTTGTGCATCATATTACAGAATGTTTTAATAAACCATTTATTCATTCAAGGTCACCTTGACTACGAGATTCAATCGGAATACAAGGTCATTGTGAAGGCCGTGAACCCTGGGACGACCCTCAGCGGTACTACGACTGTGCTTGTTCATGTCACTGGGGTGAATGAATACGTGCCAAAGTTCACCGAGGCGGAATACACATTTGTAGTGAGCGAATCGGCCAAGCCAGGATACAAAGCGGGAGCCGTGCTTGCAACAGACGCTGATGGAGGGGAGGAGGGAACTGTGTTGTATTACCTCATTGGTGACAGCAACATGAGAGGATTTCAGATTGGTCGCAAGAGTGGAGCGATCACGATCGTGAATTCAATCGATCGCGAAACGACCAGTGAAATAATTCTCGACGTACTTGCGAAGAACCATGGCGCTATCAGAGGCAATGATACGGCACGCTGTCATGTGCGGGTCAGAGTTCGTGATGCAAACGATCCTCCACAGTTTACGCAGTCTGTATTCGAGGACACCGTAAAAGAGGACTCGGCACCCGGCACACAGGTGCTTAGGCTGTCAGCCATTGATAATGACCTGAATGTAGACTTCAATCGATTCATCTACCGCATTCTGGCCGGAAATATTGGTACGGCCTTCAAGGTCAATCCAGCCACTGGCTGGGTATTGGTCAATGGGGTGCTTGACCGTGAGAAGATTGCAACATATAACCTGACGGTTGCTGCAGTGGACAGTGGTCAGCCCCCTAAAACAGGTCAGTGTGTGGTCTTTTTATAATTGTATCATCATTGCGATTTATGTAGCACAATTTATGTATGACAACCCAGTTACACAGAAATAGTGGAACACTAGATTAGCATTAATTACTGCATATGATACATAGTAAATATATGTCATAAAAAGTGTCTTAATTTACAATCCCTTAGTACATGTAGGCAAGCCTAAAGATGCATTCTTAGGATATTCTTGACATTCAGCGATGTGTCTGTGTGTGTTAGGTTTTGCAGCATCAGATTAAATTTCAAGTATATATGAAATAATAAAGAAATATACTAAATTGTATCATGTTTGCTCAGGAAAATGTACAAATGTTATTTTAAACTTGGTCAATGATGACAGAAGACACCTCTGGGGAGAAGGAACTTCTCAATCATAACCTCTGACCTCTTACCTTACAGGAACTGCCGTTGTCAAGATTCACGTGGGTGACGTCAACGACAATGGCCCGCACTTTGAACCTTCTGTTCCTGTTGGTCATGTGACAGAGAACCAAGAGCCGATGTCCAACATCGTCATCAACCTTGTGACCTACACAAAGGACCTTGACCTTGTGCCAAACACAGAGCCGTACAAGTACCACCTGCTTGACCACACCAATCTGTTTGTTGTTGGGGAAACATCGGGTCTTGTGCAGACGCGGAAATCACTGGACCATGAAGCGGTGTCCAAATATCAGGTCAAACTGAGGGTGACAGATGGAGGAAAACCAACAATGACATCGACGTTGACGATGGCTGTTGCGGTTGACGATGAGAATGACAACCCATCGAGAGCTCGTGATTTGCACGTAACGGTGTACGCATACAACGGGAAAGTAGACAGCGGAAAGATCGCTGACGTTCGGCCGCAGGATGACGATGTTGTTGGGAATTATAAATGCAAGATATCCAGTGGCGACCAATCAAAATTCAGTATACCTCAGTCATGTGATCTGCATGTGACCACCTTGCATTCGATGGAGTCGTTCAATTTGGGCATCAGTGGCAGCGACGGACGACACAGTGTGGTGGACTACAGAACTACAATTAAATTTAATAGATTTGACCGCGGTAGCATCGACAAAGGCATTGCAGTCCATCTCTCTGGCATGACGGCTTCACAGTTTCTGGCTGAATCCTACACCGTGTTTACTCGTATTATGAGACAAACCCTTCCTAATGACCAGACACTCCTGCTCTTTAGCATTGCTGACCTTCCCCCTCACGGCACTAGACTGATGCTGGCCGTGAAGACAGCCAACGGCAGCTACCTGGCACGCCACCTAGTGGCGCAGATCTTGACAAACAACCGACAGAACATTGAGCAAAAAAGTGGGATTCACATATCTGCAGTCAATTACGATCCATGTGCAGTAGAAGCTTGTTTGAATAGGGGTAAGTGTTCATATAAGATGTCTGTGGGAGACGCCATGACGATCGTTGACAGTGATGCCTTGGTGTTCTCGTCTGCTACCATAACAGGAAGTATGCACTGCACATGCCCGGACGGATTCGTGGGGTCCCGGTGTGAACGCCAGATCACCGGGTGTAACATAGACGGATGTAGCAATGGTGGAACGTGTTGTCGTGAAGCTGACAGTTCATATCAGTGCTACTGTCAGCCATCTTGGAAGGGGCCGCTGTGCAACGTCGACGTCAATGAGTGTGTTGACACTGCGCCATGTCAAAACGGCGCAACCTGCGTCAACACCGCCGGCGCATACAGCTGTCAGTGCCCTGTTGGTTACACCGGTGTAAACTGCGAATATACCATCGAATACTGCGAGAGGTCATCGTGTGAGTCGCATGCATCGACTACAGTGGCGCCACACCTGTGCAAGTGTAAATATGGCAATGACGGTGAACACTGCGACGGAAACATTCGCTCATTCTCGCCGATTTCCTACATCGAGTACAGTGTAGCCCTGTCAAATCAGCGCAACCGTATCGTCATTGAGTTTGCAACTGTCAAGCGAAACGCATTGTTGTTCTACTACCCTGCAGGCAGTGAGAAATACATTGCACTTGAGATTGTCAATGGCACGTTACGATTGTCGTTTGCACTTGGGGCAGGCGATTCCAACAATTTGACCCTTCCCAAGGTCATCAACAATGGACTGTGGCACCGCCTGGAGGCAGACAGAAATGGAAATGTAAGATCACGCTGATATTTTGTGCAGTTCTAAGATATCTATTTAATATTTTAGATATATATAGTTTTACTGTATGATGTGATATACTCTATTATGTAACGTTTTAAGCAGATTTACAGCATTTCACCCATACATTTATGTTTTTAAAACTCATGACCTTTAGGAAGATAAAGGTTATATTTCTACCATACAAATTCAGGGTTTCTTAGTGTTGGATTGTTGGTCTTTGGTTGTCACTATGTATCACATGGGATATCAAACTAATGACACGTAATGAATGGTGTCACAACAGTTGAACTGGCTGTGGGTATTTGAATTCAGTTTGGATCGCTAAGAATTGCCTCATCCCAACAAAATATCGATACAAAACTCCTTAAAATTTGTTATCTCTTATGGTTAGTCTGCTTGCCTAGTAATTCAGCCGTAAAACATGCTTTATATAGATGCATGTACAACCATTTCTTTATTAATTCTTCATAACAAATGCCTTATTTTTAGGTTGGGACGCTTCAAGTGACAGACTGCACTGAAGATGGCACCACCTGTACCAAATGTGATTCCAGCGATTTGACCTGCTTCCAAACTACTTATGGAAAATACCAGTAAGTCTACCTGGTAGTTCAATTACGTACCATTCATAATATGTTATTATCTCATTTATAATTGCACTGCAACAGTGCTCTGATGTATCTCGAAGATTTCACTTCTAACTCACATAGCTACGTGTATCTGCAGATCTCAACAGTTTAAACAATTTTTAATAGAGCATACACGATATCAGGTGGTATGTGCAAGTTGTTTCAAAATGTAGTATTGGGTGAGCTTGCACATATTAGTATGTTTATTTATATGCCTGATGCATCATTCAAGGAATCTTATTAATCAAAATGATTCCCATCATCACCAGGTACATGTATATCCAAGTCTTGTTGGTGAACAAATTAATTGCTAGAAATGCTGCCAACTGGTGTCGTATTGGAAAACTGGATCTCAAGAATATTATCAGCACAATTGGTGGTGGAAATGACCGTAAACAGTACATCGGAATTCCTTCATTTCAGACATCTGAACTCAGAACGAACACTCTTCACTGTTGGAGGGGTGAAAGACTTCTCTAGCCTGCTCAGCCACAGAGGCCAAGTTTCGACTCATGACTTTGTTGGATGTATGCGAAACATCCAGCTGGATGACACAGAACTTCTGACGGTCAGTTCAACGTCCGAGAAACTGACCACCAGGACATGTCGGCGCGCTGGAAGCAGTCTGTGTGCCACAGACACTTGCAGCAATGGCGCCACCTGCATTGATGAGTGGGAATCATATCGCTGTCATTGTCGTTCGGGCTTCGCAGGTGTACGCTGTGAAAAAGGTAAGTTCAATATTGTTTGCAGCAGAAGATCAGTGGAATACCTGGTTAATTATTCACAATTGCCTAATTACCGGTAATTAAAAAAGACATTATGATATAGCAGTATGCATGTAACTATGTTGTCAACCTATGTATTGTGGGACCTCATTAGCATTGTTTGAATACAAAGTGCATTGAAATATGCTAAAAACCTAGAAAGTCTTTAGTATATTTCAATGCACAAAATAGTCTATTCAAAAGCATTTAATGTGTGTTTAAATATGTTTTCCTTCTAATTTGGTAATGGACGATTTTCTGTATATCTACATTTGGTCTTGCCTAGAAATGTAACATAGTTTTTATCAATCTTGTATGCACGTGATGTAAATGGACACTTCCACTGTGTTTGTAGAAGTTGCTGGTGGCTTCTCATTTGGTCCAAATGCACTTGTCAAATACAAACAGAAGGAAAGCTATCGACGCGACCAACAGCTTCTTGGTGCACAAAGTCGGCGCAAGAGGACACTGCCACCAGCCTCGATACAAAGTGTCAAGCTGCGTTTCCGAACAAACGAAAAGGAAGGAATGTTGTTTACAGCAACTTCTGGCGAGGACAGTTACACACTACTTCATGTGAGTCTTTCTGCATTGTTGATGTCATAGAATGAAGTAGTAGAATTACCAACAGATCTCCAACTACAATTTCAATAAGAGAATATATTATTAAAAAAATGAATGCCACGTTATTGTTCTGATATGTTATTAGCCGTAACTGTCGTATCATGTTAATAATGATGCTTCTTTGTGTGACTTCAGCTAACCAATGGTCAAGTGTGGTACCAAACTGTCCGAAGTGGCAGCACTGACCGTCTGCTGGCTTCAGACAGTCAGGTGTCGGATGGAGAGTGGCACAGGGTCCACTTCACCGTCGCAGGTAGGCTATGTTCAGTCACTTTCTCAACGTCATTGATCACAAATCACAACGTAGGAAAGAATTGAGACATTAGTTGTACATTTGAACGAAGGGACACTTCTGTCACATTTTGCTGTTATGTTATCCAGTATCCAGTATCCACACAGATAATTTCTGTGAGTGTTGTTGGTCGTGAATGTTTGCATCAAAATATTGCGGTGCAAGTCACAGTGTTTAGTACCACAGATATTCGTAATCTTACATGTATTCACAAGAGGCTTCTATTTAAAAAAGTCGAGATTTGTTTTATTTCCCCCAATTTCCACCTCTAGTAATTGTATGTGTGTATTTACTGTGTGTATCAAAATTAGCCTCAGTAGCCAGTGATGTGACTGTTGTTATTAATAAATGTTGTCATTTGCCAGGTGGAGATGTCACCGTGCAAGTTGATGGGAAAGCTGTCACATCCAAGTTGTTGACACCTGCGCCCCATCAACCCCTGGCACTGGACGTTGTGTACCTCACCATCGGTGGATCAGAGTTGGATGTGGATGTGGACAGTCACAGAGTACCAGGTGATTGTACACCACACACCTGTACACTTTCTGACAGTCACATAGACACACACAGACCATATAGACATAATATACAGACATACATAGACAGACCGACACACACCCATGCACACACGCACGCACGCAAGCAACGCACGCACACACAGACACAGAGGCATCTCATTACCTTTCAAGATGTTACTGTTTTTATTTGCCAATCACATCTCATGTTTCACCTTTGGGAAGCAAAAATGTTATCTTAAGATACATTAATTATTTATCACTGAGCCTCCCACGAGAAGGAGTAATTATACTGGAATTACCTATAAAATGTCCTCTGCTGTCTGTCAGACATGTAAGCTTTGTACATCATGGTTCCCACTGCGTGGCCCATCAGACACAGATGTAGGTCTAAGTACAGCCGTAGAACAAAACAAACAGTTACAGACGTGTTGTCTTCTCACCTTCCAGGCTTCTCTGGCTGCATCGACGACTTCCAGATCAACGGTGAACACCAGCCACTCGATGGCGCCACCGACCGCTTCACAATCGAGTCCCGCGGTGAAGTGGGTGCGAGCTGTACGGCGTTTGCAGCGATCAGCTCAAAAGGAGGCGCATCAACGCAACTCGCTGTCACCATCATCTGTGTGTTCTTTGCAATCATCCTCATCATTATTCTCGCAACATTCGTCATTCTTCGCGTGCGTCGGCGGAACAAAGAGAAGCAAGCGGCGGCATTCGCGAAGCAGAACGGCACCGATAAGACGGCAGGTGACAACCGAAGTCACCAAGACTCAGGCTTCACAGACGGAGGAGACTTCAATGAGGACGGGATCATCCAGCAGCACATCACAAACGAACTGACCTCTCAACTGTACAACGAGAGAGAGGTGAGGGAGAGGTTGTCTCGCCCGGACATCATTGTGCCTGAGTCCGTGCCAGTGGTGTTGGCTGACGGACAGGTCGTCATCGAGAATGGTGGCGTCGATAACGACGGTTACCTGTCAGAGGTTCCGGAACATTATGACATCGACAACACAAGCAGTATCGCGCCGTCCGATCTTGTTGACGTCGTCAGTCACTACCGACACTACCGCAGTGGCATGCTGCCAGCGAGCAGCCGGCATCGCAAGCACACACACCGGCATACACCTAGTCCCAGTACCATGTTGTTGAATCGACACAGCCCAGCTCACCTTGACCCCATCATCCAGCGGCACAGTCCGGCCATGGTCACTCCGAGTCCGTTGACCATTGGGAACGTCAGCAAGCTGGGCAAGGTTAAACCTATGAAAGTGCAGCCAGTTCAGCAGGCTGATCCTGTGGTCAATCGTATGTCCAGTCCACATCGTCTGTTGACCAGTCCACATCATCCTAACCCCACCAGCCACCGGTCGACCCCTCTGAGTTGTATCGGGACGCTGTATCCTAGCAACATGAGCAGCAGTACAGCACCGAGCTTCAGCGACGTTGCAACGCTGCCGAATGGTCGCGTCGACAGCCGTCCAAACAGCCGACTGAAGCAGCCAATCAACCAGCTTGGCTACCGTGTGACACCGACACTGGGGCTCACGGTGGAGGAGGTGGACAGGTTGAATGCCCGACGCGAGGCCAGTCCCATCATGACGCTTGACGTGGAGTCATCATCGTCATCGTCAAATGACAATGCAGGGAAAGATAACATCAACCGTACTGACTTCACGCATGCTGACCTCCTCAACCCAGCCGCTGCCATGCCTCCGGAGTCGTCCTCTTCTTCCGAGAGCGCCAACGACTCCTTCACCTGCTCCGAGTTTGAGGACAACCCTGGCAAGTCACACGGCACAGAGATCCCAACTGGACGCGTTCTGCCACAAGTTGTCAGAACCAACGGCAACGACTCGGACAGAAACCCAACGGACGATACCGACTCGAACAATTGCGCATCATCGTGCGTCTTTCCCCCGGAAGATGGTGACACCGGCAAGGCACCAGGGCATCTGCCCGACGATGCCCTCAGTTGGGACTACTTGCTGAACTGGGGTCCAAACTTCCAGAAACTAGTCGGAGTGTTCACGGACATTGCCGAGTTGCCTGACGTGACGTTGTGTAATAAGTTGCCACTGCCACCTAAAATGTGTTCGCCACGATTGAAGACACAGTCGCCACGGCCCCGGTCACCAGCGCCGCCACCTGGTGGCACAGAATTGAGAAAGCAAGCAACTAGTCCGCTGATGCATCCGCACGACAGAGTCCCTGACGTGCAACAGTCAAACAGACATTCGACAGGACTCGCCTAGGTTCGGCAGTCGTCCGTCTAGTAGGCAGTCAACACAGTCCCCCAGTAGGTTCCTTCATTCCCCTTCCCCAGCCTTGTCTTCCACTCCCACTCCCTGTCTGTCCAGTGATGTCATCAACGAACATATCAAAGAGGAATATGTATGAGACAGTCTGTATGGGTTGACCTTAATGTCTCCCCTTGTAGGCAGCATTTGACATAGCAGAGAATTAACTGAAGACATACTTTGCATCAACTTCATTTAAATCAGTATTTGCTTTCTGAAATTAGCCAGCTGGGATTCATTCAATATTGAATATTTGATGTGTGATGACTACTCTGAGTATGACCGTACAGTTTTAAGACATAGCCAAAATGCAGGGATATGTTTAGAAAAACATTGCAAGTTTATCTTGTATGGAATTAGCTCAGGTAAATGCTTTATATCCAGCTCGAAGGATATAATCAGAACCTGTTATATTAACTGGGGTAGAGAAGCCAACGTAAAATAAAATATTTGTATGTACAGCGTCCTTTTCATGTGATCATAGCATATCAGTCAGTGATTTTGTACATTCTATGCATTTGATTCGTATTTTTGTATGATAAGAATTTATGAAGTATTTTATATTTATAAGAGTTCATGCTCACAGAGTGAGCAAGTCGTGTTGACCTGTCTGTCTGTATTATGTGTAAATATACGCAATTTAAACATACAGGGGAAGATGATATTATGCGATTAATATGCATGTTTATTTATGTTAACTTTGCTATGTGTAATGTTAATGATAATATGAAAGGTTTCATGTGGTATTTGCCATACAGCTGAGAAATCTTGTTTACAGAAACAAGTGAAATGTAGGAGTAATTATCCAGTAAAGAAACTGTTGTCAAATACTTATATACCAGAGATGATTTCTTAAAATATACATTATAATATGCATAGAAGTTACAGCTGCAAAGTACCATAGCATTGTCATTGTAGAATACGTAATAAAATTGTCTATTGATATCTAAAAGTTGTCAGTTGATGTTATTTTGTGATGTGCATGTAGTATGAATACCCATCCAGTAGATTTCAAACCTACCTAATCTGTCACTCATGTATGCCATACTGTGTGATAACTTATTTAATTTTAATATTTAAGTTTATTTCCTGCTATACATAATCATACTTTATTAAATAATGGAATCATAATGAAATTGTACAAATGGTTATGTACATTTCAGGCCTTGTATGTTCCAATATACAAAATGTGCAATTTAACCATACCATGTTTACATAATATATGTTACCAAGTGGTTTGGCAATATTTCTCGTACAGGATAAACAGATAATTTTGTTCACGTAATAATAAGTAATTTGATAATGAATAGCACAATTTTATTCTCAATTTGTTGCAATGCTAACATTTGTCAACTCTATTGCCTGCAATGGCCATGTTATTTACCAGGAAATTTGATATAAATTATCAATATTATAATAATGTATTAATTAAGCTGAAAAACATGTTTTCACTTCCGGTTATGTGTTTCAAGATGTTCAACATGATCAGACATAGTTCAGAGCAACTGGAATATATCTAAGGAAGAAATCCTACTTTCTGTGGCACATCATATACGCTCCCAAAGCCCCCAAAACAGCCAGTCTACAAAAAACTCTACATTGAATTTTATTCACTCAAACCACACCGTGGTTCATAGAGGATCACAGTTTTACAAATACATATATAGAACATGCATAACACTACATATAAATGATTACAACTTGATAATAATTACCCAGTTATACTACTATCCGTGTAAAATTACATTTATATAAGTTCACGAATAACACACTAGGTGTCGGGTCATTGACCATACAGCTGTAAGTCACACAAGATGAATTTTGCAAGATTATTAATTGTGTCTGGTTCACTGGTCTGTAGCATACGAGTTAAATTGTGTCCATTTGTACTCATCCTATTACAGGAAGATACATATTTAGTTCTCAGGGCATCCAACTTTGTACTTTCATATAAAAAGTGAATTTCTTCACCTAATACACCTTCATCACAAATGGTGCAAAGTCTCTCTTTCCTAGGCACGTTGGAGTTTGTTTGGTTATCAACAGATCATTTATGTGTACCTATTCTGAAGTGGAATAATGTTTTTTTAAGTGTTCATGAAGGATTTTGATATACATTTCTTTACAATGTGATATCTTAAATAGTTGATACATTATATTATATTATCATTTGTAATTCTACTGTGCCATAGTTGCTTAAATTGATCACATTCACATTTCTTTATACTATTGGCATCAATGTTATGATCTTGCATTAAACAAATATAATTAATGCCATTTGTTTGAAAGATGTTACAAATACATTTAATTCAGGGTGAGATGTACATCTTTACAATAAAGATTATATAAGATTATGTACATGACCTTATTAAGTTTTTCCTTGGTGCTTTTTAATAGTTTTGTCCAATAACTAACCATTGTCTCCTTTATGGTAACCGACATATATTGGCATATTATGGGGAAAATTGTATACTCCAAAATTGAATTTACAAAATATAGTACCATTAATCCTGTATTACTAGCCACGGCTACTATTACAGTAGTGTGTAGCTGAAATGAGGACAAAAACACCAAAGTTGGGGTGCGGCTTTAAATACAGTAATTTGCCGAAACAAATTGACATTTGGGTCACAGAATTGTCAGTATAAACGTGAAAAACTTACCGAAGAAACAAAGCGGGTTTTATAAATAACACATTGTATTACAATTGCCACTTGTGCAAACCAAATGATATAACAGTTAATAAAAATCCCATGTCCAATTTTTTTTTAATACAACGATCAGAGTTTATAAAGGCTGTTAGTCTTTCATTTGTGATGGATATGTATAATTTTCCTAAGCAGCTAAGAAGAATTATCCCTCTGTAATTGTCTGGGTCATTAATGTCACCTTTATTTTTATATATCGGTTTTATTATGCCAAGTAACCAATCATGTGGTATATGTCCACTCAGTAGTACATTCATGTTACACTCTAACTCAGTTAAATTTTCTTCAGTGTTCAAGAAACTCATCAATAGTTACATTTCCTGTGTGTAGTTGCTTGGTGTTCTTATTTATTATCTCCCAGAAAGCTTTGGGATCATTAGATCCCTTTTATTTTAGATCCGCTGCAAATGTTTGTCTGTGTACACATGTACTACCTTACATTTATTTATAATAGTTTTGTACTCCTTTCCCATTAATTTAAGTAATTTCAAGTTTTCCTTTCTTTTATTGTCCTTATATTGCCTTCTTGCTCTATTGAATGCATTTCTTTTATCGTGGCAGTATGCATTAAACCAGTCTTTATATTTACTTGTTTTTGTAGCGTTTATTTTAGCAGACTTCTTAGTTTTTAGTACATTACATTTTTTAGCCCCTGTTTAAAAGTAAATCATTAAAACTTGCAACCAAATCATTAACATTTTCTTTAGTTGCTACACCGACATTTGTGGATATAACATTTAATAAAGTACTGCCATCTTACTACTGACCTTTTGACACTTGGATTATAATGACATTGTGCATGCTGTGTTGCTATTAGCTTTGTAGTAAGCACACGTTCTAGCACACTTTGTCCATCAGAACATTTTGGATTTCCATCATATACAATAAAGTTATTGATATATTTGAATAGTAACGGGCAACATAGAAAATAATCAACAGTACTAATATTCTTGACAGTGGGGTTATCACTTGAGTCATTAGTCATTCTCCCATTTACAATGAAGCACATTAGCAGTTTTACATAAATCTATCAACAGTGGCCCATATTTATTACACTGGGTGTCATTATTGCATCTATCATAATGAGCTGCCTTGTCAGTGCTCAGACCTGCAGTACTATCACCTCCGAAGTCATTAAATAGATCATCTTCTACAAAATCACATAAATCACCAGTCCTAAGCATTAAAATCACCACACATACAAATGAATGCATCATTATAAGACAGAAGTTCTAATAATTCTATTTCACACTCTTCAAAAGCTTCTGCTTTGGTGTATTTAGACCCTTCTGGTGGTATATAAATGACTCCAAACAATAAGTCTTTAGCTAATCCAATACTGGTTTGGTCTATTTTATGCCATGCAACAAAATCGCTTTCAGTTTTGATTTCTGTTATAAATGTGTTTAGTTCTTCCTTGTACATTATACCTATTCCTCCAGATTTTACTTTTGATATATATCTTCTGCTTTTAAATTTACCTTTATATCCCACAGATATAATAAGATTTAAATTTGTCTAGTTCTTCCTTGTACACGTGTATATTATAACTATTCATCCAGATTTTACTTTTGATATATATCTTCTGCTTTTAAATTTACCTTTATATCCCACAGATATAATAAGATTATCAACGTCTATGTAATTAATTTAAGTTTCTACAAAACAGTTAATAGCATGATATTGTATAAGTTCAATAAAATCAGGTATGTCCAATTTTGACGGCAGGCTACAGACATTTAATATGGAAATATTGAACATTCTTGTAAGTTTTGGTTGTATAATTTCACACACGTCTCAGTCACATCTCTGTTGCCCAAATGCACTGACTCAATTGCAGTGCTCAATTCTGTTATACAGCATCCGTCCTCGCACACACAGTCATGCAGGTGGGCACGATCCCCAGGTCTGTCCTGTGCCTGGTGATGGGGCGAGTCCACGGTCTGGCACCACCAAGTGGCGAAGCCTAGCGGGGGACCTATTTATTTTGGAAACACCGTTTCCGTCATAGCATGTGTTACACCGAATTCGTCACCGTTGTTTTATTTTGTTAACATGCATGAATGGAGCTTCGTGCCTGTTGTGCTATGTTTTATGCAATTGTATATCGTTGACACCTCGTTAGCCTCTCGTATCCAGAATAGCTCACAATGCACGTAAGTATTTCAGGCCACAGAAGATCAGTTAATAAGTTAAAATAATGCGGAGCAACCATAAGCCACACGCGGAAGTCAAACCAAACATTTCTTTAATAAAAAATTAAATATTCCCTGGTCAGTCATAGTAGTTACTATTAGTATTAGAAGTATAATGGTAGTTTTACAAATTTCATGCCGTTTCCTAACCGCTAACGGTTTGCTAATATATGTAATTTTGCATGTAAACCTCACACATTTTTTTTTTATTTTACCATAGGTCATAAATAACTTAAGCATTAATTGAAGTGCAGTGGTGCTTGTTTCATGTACGTAAATGATATATTAAGGAAACTGCAATTTTATGAAATGTCAAATAAAAAACATTTCCAGACAATTTTCTGACAGATTTGACCTTGCCAATAAAATCTTTTTAGAATAGTTTTTTATTCTGATAATATGAAATATTTATGAAACATCAATTTTTTTAAACAATTGTTTTATTTTTTCCTAACATTCTCCTATTTGATTTTATACATAATTAAAGAAGATTACTCTTTCAATTATGTTGTAAATTATGATAAAAACTCATACATACCGAATTTGTGTATTCAGTTAATATATAATGCAGACATGGGGTCAAATACATTTGTATTTGAAAGTATATAAATATTTTCAAAGTATTTGTAATTTACCTTGAGGAATGAAAAGTATTTGTATTTAAATACTTTCCTAAAGTAGTTGACTTTTTCAAATACTTTTTCAAATACATTGTCAGTATCAAAATTTCTGTTTCAAGATCACATGCAATGCCCGCCAAACTGATTCCCCTCACCCAACAGTGCTAATTACTGATGAAGACATTTAACAACAGCCTGTTTTCCCATGGCCCTGGCAGTAACCACAACTGTTGTTTGTTCAGAGCCAGAAGGTGGATTAGCACCTGACAGTGACCATAGGTCAACATTATTATGGACCTCCTGACTTAACATAACAAACAATATATCTTGGTCGTTACCACTGTGGATAGAGGTTTTTGAGTCAGTTGTCACTGTGATGTAGTTGGCAATAACAATACTCCCTAGCACTGGTGTGTCTGTCATCGTGTGAGCAAAACATTAATTATACATATATAAACTCGATGTCTCAATATATGAGTTTCTTTTCTTTTACCTACATAGTAATACATCCTGATTAAAAATGAAAAGTATTTGAAAAAGTATCTTAAATACTTTCCATTGCATTTGTACTTAAATACATTTGTATTTAAAAGTATTAATAATGTCAACTACTGTGTGTAGTGGGCTAAGACTAAGTGCCAAACTGCAAAATATTTAATAAATACATAAAAACAGGCATGTAAGCAAATATTTGGTTAAAAATCTGGTTCTTAACATTGTGGACTGTCCCTTGTGAGTTTGTGACTAATCTTAATGTCAATCCAGTCTTAATTTGATATGTTTGAGCTACTGCCTACTCTATGGTCTCTGCTGTGACACTAAGACTAACTCTAAGTGACTAACTGTGAGTGTAAGTACAGCACTGAGTCTGAGTGCTGACTATCCACAGAGTCTTGAGTCTGAGTGCTGACTATCCACAGAGTCTTGAGTCTGAGTGCTGACTATCCACAGAGTCTTGAGTCTGAGTGCTGACTATCCACAGAGTCTTGAGTCTGAGTGCTGACTATCCACAGAGTCTTGAGTCTGAGTGCTGACTATCCACAGAGTCTTGAGTTCTGAGTCTGACTATCCACAGAGTCTTGAGTCTGAGTGCTGACTATCCACAGAGTCTTGAGTCTGAGTGCTGACTATCCACAGAGTCTTGAGTCTGAGTGCTGACTATCCACAGAGTCTTGAGTCTGAGTGCTGACTATCCACAGAGTCTTGAGTCTGAGTGCTGACTATCCACAGATTCTTGAGTCTGAGTGCTGACTATCCACAGATTCTTGAGTCTGAGTGCTGACTATCCACAGAGTCTTGAGTCTGAGTGCTGACTATCCACAGAGTCTTGAGTCTGAGTGCTGACTATCCACAGATTCTTGAGTCTGAGTGCTGACTATCCACAGAGTCTTGAGTCTGAGTGCTGACTATCCACAGAGTCTTGAGTCTGAGTGCTGACTATCCACAGAGTCTTGAGTCTGAGTGCTGACTATCCACAGAGTCTTGAGTCTGAGTGCTGACTATCCACAGAGTCTTGAGTCTGAGTGCTGACTATCCACAGAGTCTTGAGTCTGAGTGCCCAAACTGACTATCCACAGAGTCTTGAGTCTGAGTGCTGACTATCCACAGAGTCTTGAGTCTGAGTGCTGACTATCCACAGAGTCTTGAGTCTGAGTGCTGACTATCCACAGATTCTTGAGTCTGAGTGCTGACTATCCACAGAGTCTTGAGTCTGAGTGCTGACTATCCACAGAGTCTTGAGTCTGAGTGCTGACTATCCACAGAGTCTTGAGTCTGAGTGCTGACTATCCACAGATTCTTGAGTCTGAGTGCTGACTATCCACAGAGTCTTGAGTCTGAGTGCTGACTATCCACAGAGTCTTGAGTCTGAGTGCTGACTATCCACAGAGTCTTGAGTCTGAGTGCTGACTATCCACAGAGTCTTGAGTCTGAGTGCTGACTATCCACAGAGTCTTGAGTCTGAGTGCTGACTATCCACAGAGTCTTGAGTCTGAGTGCTGACTATCCACAGATTCTTGAGTCTGAGTGCTGACTATCCACAGAGTCTTGAGTCTGAGTGCTGACTATCCACAGAGTCTTGAGTCTGAGCACTGACTATCCACAGAGTCTTGAGTCTGAGTGCTGACTATCCACAGAGTCTTGAGTCTGAGTGCTGACTATCCACAGAGTCTTGAGTCTGAGTGCTGACTATCCACAGAGTCTTGAGTCTGAGTGCTGACTATCCACAGAGTCTTGAGTCTGAGTGCTGACTATCCACAGAGTCTTGAGTCTGAGTGCTGACTATCCACAGAGTCTTGAGTCTGAGTGCTGACTATCCACAGAGTCTTGAGTCTGAGTGCTGACTATCCACAGAGTCTTGAGTCTGAGTGCTGACTATCCACAGATTCTTGAGTCTGAGTGCTGACTATCCACAGATTCTTGAGTCTGAGTGCTGACTATCCACAGAGTCTTGAGTCTGAGTGCTGACTATCCACAGAGTCTTGAGTCTGAGTGCTGACTATCCACAGAGTCTTGAGTCTGAGTGCTGACTATCCACAGAGTCTTGAGTCTGAGTGCTGACTATCCACAGATTCTTGAGTCTGAGTGCTGACTATCCACAGATTCTTGAGTCTGAGTGCTGACTATCCACAGAGTCTTGAGTCTGAGTGCTGACTATCCACAGATTCTTGAGTCTGAGTGCTGACTATCCACAGAGTCTTGAGTCTGAGTGCTGACTATCCACAGATTCTTGAGTCTGAGTGCTGACTATCCACAGAGTCTTGAGTCTGAGTGCTGACTATCCACAGAGTCTTGAGTCTGAGTGCTGACTATCCACAGAGTCTTGAGTCTGAGTGCTGACTATCCACAGAGTCTTGAGTCTGAGTGCTGACTATCCACAGAGTCTTGAGTCTGAGTGCTGACTATCCACAGAGTCTTGAGTCTGAGTGCTGACTATCCACAGAGTCTTGAGTCTGAGTGCTGACTATCCACAGAGTCTTGAGTCTGAGTGCTGACTATCCACAGAGTCTTGAGTCTGAGTGCTGACTATCCACAGAGTCTTGAGTCTGAGTGCTGACTATCCACAGAGTCTTGAGTCTGAGTGCTGACTATCCACAGAGTTCTTGAGTCTGAGTGCTGACTATCCACAGAGTCTTGAGTCTGAGTGCTGACTATCCACAGATTCTTGAGTCTGAGTGCTGACTATCCACAGAGTCTTGAGTCTGAGTGCTGACTATCCACAGAGTCTTGAGTCTGAGTGCTGACTATCCACAGAGTCTTGAGTCTGAGTGCTGACTATCCACAGATTCTTGAGTCTGAGTGCTGACTATCCACAGAGTTCTTGAGTCTGAGTGCTGACTATCCACAGATTCTTGAGTCTGAGTGCTGACTATCCACAGATTCTTGAGTCTGAGTGCTGACTATCCACAGATTCTTGAGTCTGAGTGCTGACTATCCACAGATTCTTGAGTCTGAGTGCTGACTATCCACAGATTCTTGAGTCTGAGTGCTGACTATCCACAGAGTCTTGAGTCTGAGTGCTGACTATCCACAGAGTCTTGAGTCTGAGTGCTGACTATCCACAGAGTCTTGAGTCTGAGTGCTGACTATCCACAGAGTCTTGAGTCTGAGTGCTGACTATCCACAGATTCTTGAGTCTGAGTGCTGACTATCCACAGATTCTTGAGTCTGAGTGCTGACTATCCACAGAGTCTTGAGTCTGAGTGCTGACTATCCACAGAGTCTTGAGTCTGAGTGCTGACTATCCACAGAGTCTTGAGTCTGAGTGCTGACTATCCACAGATTCTTGAGTCTGAGTGCTGACTATCCACAGAGTCTTGAGTCTGAGTGCTGACTATCCACAGAGTCTTGAGTCTGAGTGCTGACTATCCACAGAGTCTTGAGTCTGAGTGCTGACTATCCACAGAGTCTTGAGTCTGAGTGCTGACTATCCACAGAGTCTTGAGTCTGAGTGCTGACTATCCACAGAGTCTTGAGTCTGAGTGCTGACTATCCACAGAGTCTTGAGTCTGAGTGCTGACTATCCACAGATTCTTGAGTCTGAGTGCTGACTATCCACAGATTCTTGAGTCTGAGTGCTGACTATCCACAGAGTCTTGAGTCTGAGTGCTGACTATCCACAGAGTCTTGAGTCTGAGTGCTGACTATCCACAGATTCTTGAGTCTGAGTGCTGACTATCCACAGATTCTTGAGTCTGAGTGCTGACTATCCAATCTTGAGTCTGAGTGCTGACTATCCACAGATCTGAGTCTGAGTGCTGACTATCCACAGAGTCTTGAGTCTGAGTGCTGACTATCCACAGAGTCTTGAGTCTGAGTGCTGACTATCCACAGAGTCTTGAGTCTGAGTGCTGACTATCCACAGAGTCTTGAGTCTGAGTGCTGACTATCCACAGATTCTTGAGTCTGAGTGCTGACTATCCACAGAGTCTTGAGTCTGAGTGCTGACTATCCACAGATTCTTGAGTCTGAGTGCTGACTATCCACAGAGTCTTGAGTCTGAGTGCTGACTATCCACAGAGGCTTGAGTCTGAGTGCTGACTATCCACAGAGTCTTGAGTCTGAGTGCTGACTATCCACAGATTCTTGAGTCTGAGTGCTGACTATCCACAGATTCTTGAGTCTGAGTGCTGACTATCCACAGATTCTTGAGTCTGAGTGCTGACTATCCACAGAGTCTTGAGTCTGAGCACTGACTGCCCACAGAGTCTTGAGTCTGAGCACTGACTATCTACTGTGTGTTGAATCTGAGCACTGACTATCCACAGAGTCTTGAGTCTGACCACTAACTATCCATTGAGTCTGAGCACTGAATATCCACAGAGTCTTGAGTCTGACCACTAACTATCCATTGAGTCTGAGTGCTGACTATCCACAGAGTCTTGAGTCTGAGCACTGGCTAGCTACTGTGTCTTGTGTCTGATCACTGACTATCTACTGGGTCTTGAGTCTGAGCACTGACTATCTACTGGGTCTTGAGTCTGAGTCACTGACTATCTACTGGGTCTTGAGTCTGAGCACTGACTATCTACTGGGTCTTGAGTCTGAGCACTGACTATCTACTGGGTCTTGAGTCTGAGCACTGACTATCCCGGTCTTGAGTCTGAGCACTGACTATCCACTGAGTCTTGAGTCTGAGCACTGACTATCCACTGAGGTCTTGAGTCTGAGCACTGACTATCCACTGAGGTCTTGAGTCTGAGCACTGACTATCCCAGGTCTTGAGTCTGAGTCACTGACTATCCACTGAGTCTTGAGTCTGAGCACTGACTATCCACTGAGGTCTTGAGTCTGAGCACTGACTTCCGACTGAGGTGAAGTCTGAGCACTGATCTGTGATCTGAGGTGAAGTCTGAGCACTGACTGTGACTGAGTTTGAAGTCTGAGCACTGACTGTGACTGAGGTGAAGTCTGAGCACTGACTGTGACTGAGGTGAAGTCTGAGCACTGACTGTGACTGAGTTGAAGTCTGAGCACTGACTGTGACTGAGATGAAGTCTGAGCACTGACTGTGACTGAGTTGAGTCTGAGCTGACTATCCACAGATCTTGAGTCTGAGTGCTGACTATCCACAGATTCTTGAGTCTGAGTGCTGACTATCCACAGATTCTTGAGTCTGAGTGCTGACTATCCACAGATTCTTGAGTCTGAGTGCTGACTATCCACAGAGTCTTGAGTCTGAGTGCTGACTATCCACAGATTCTTGAGTCTGAGTGCTGACTATCCACAGATTCTTGAGTCTGAGTGCTGACTATCCACAGATTCTTGAGTCTGAGTGCTGACTATCCACAGAGTCTTGAGTCTGAGCACTGACTGCCCACAGAGTCTTGAGTCTGAGTGCTGACTATCCACAGATTCTTGAGTCTGAGTGCTGACTATCCACAGATGTCTTGAGTCTGAGTGCTGACTATCCACAGATGTCTTGAGTCTGAGTGCTGACTATCCACAGATTCTTGAGTCTGAGTGCTGACTATCCACAGATCTTGAGTCTGAGTGCTGACTATCCACAGAGTCTTGAGTCTGAGTGCTGACTATCCACAGAGTCTTGAGTCTGAGTGCTGACTATCCACAGAGTTTTTGAGTCTGAGTGCTGACTATCCACAGAGTCTTGAGTCTGAGTGCTGACTATCCACAGAGTTTTTGAGTCTGAGTGCTGACTATCCACAGATTCTTGAGTCTGAGTGCTGACTATCCACAGATTCTTGAGTCTGAGTGCTGACTATCCACAGAGTCTTGAGTCTGAGTGCTGACTATCCACAGATTCTTGAGTCTGAGTGCTGACTATCCACAGAGTCTTGAGTCTGAGTGCTGACTATCCACAGAGTCTTGAGTCTGAGTGCTGACTATCCACAGATTCTTGAGTCTGAGTGCTGACTATCCACAGATTCTTGAGTCTGAGTGCTGACTATCCACAGATTCTTGAGTCTGAGTGCTGACTATCCACAGATTCTTGAGTCTGAGTGCTGACTATCCACAGAGTCTTGAGTCTGAGCACTGACTACCCACAGAGTCTTGAGTCTGAGTGCTGACTATCCACAGATTCTTGAGTCTGAGTGCTGACTATCCACAGAGTTCTTGAGTCTGAGTGCTGACTATCCACAGAGTTTTTGAGTCTGAGTGCTGACTATCCACAGATTCTTGAGTCTGAGTGCTGACTATCCACAGAGTCTTGAGTCTGAGTGCTGACTATCCACAGAGTCTTGAGTCTGAGTGCTGACTATCCACAGAGTCTTGAGTCTGAGTGCTGACTATCCACAGATTCTTGAGTCTGAGTGCTGACTATCCACAGAGTCTTGAGTCTGAGCACTGACTGCCCACAGAGTCTTGAGTCTGAGTGCTGACTATCCACAGAGTCTTGAGTCTGAGTGCTGACTATCCACAGATTCTTGAGTCTGAGTGCTGACTATCCACAGAGTCTTGAGTCTGAGCACTGACTATCCACAGAGTTTTTGAGTCTGAGTGCTGACTATCCACAGAGTTTTTGAGTCTGAGTGCTGACTATCCACAGATTCTTGAGTCTGAGTGCTGACTATCCACAGAGTTTTTGAGTCTGAGTGCTGACTATCCACAGATTCTTGAGTCTGAGTGCTGACTATCCACAGAGTCTTGAGTCTGAGTGCTGACTATCCACAGAGTCTTGAGTCTGAGTGCTGACTATCCACAGATTCTTGAGTCTGAGTGCTGACTATCCACAGATTCTTGAGTCTGAGTGCTGACTATCCACAGATTCTTGAGTCTGAGTGCTGACTATCCACAGATTCTTGAGTCTGAGTGCTGACTATCCACAGAGTCTTGAGTCTGAGTGCTGACTATCCACAGAGTCTTGAGTCTGAGTGCTGACTATCCACAGAGTCTTGAGTCTGAGCACTGACTATCCACAGAGTCTTGAGTCTGAGCACTGACTATCCACAGAGTCTTGAGTCTGACCACTAACTATCCATTGAGTCTGAGTGCTGACTATCCACAGAGTCTTGAGTCTGAGCACTGGCTAGCTACTGTGTCTTGTGTCTGATCACTGACTATCTACTGGGTCTTGAGTCTGAGCACTGACTATCTACTGGGTCTTGAGTCTGATCACTGACTATCTACTGGGTCTTGAGTCTGAGCACTGACTATCTACTGGGTCTTGAGTCTGAGCACTGACTATCCTACTGGGTCTTGAGTCTGAGCACTGACTATCTACTGGGTCTTGAGTCTGAGCACTGACTATCTACTGGGTCTTGAGTCTGAGCACTGACTATCCTACTGGGTCTTGAGTCTAAGCACTGACTACCTACTGGGTCTTGAGTCTGAGCACTGACTATCTGCTGGGTCTTGAGTCTGAGCACTGACTATCTACTGGGTCTTGAGTCTGAGCACTGACTATCTGCTGGGTCTTGAGTCTGAGCACTGACTATCTACTGGGTCTTGAGTCTGAGCACTGACTATCTGCTGGGTCTTGAGTCTGAGCACTGACTATCTGCTGGGTCTTGAGTCTGAGCACTGACTATCTGCTGGGTCTTGAGTCTGAGCACTGACTATCTACTGGGTCTTGAGTCTGAGCACTGACTGTGACTGAGGTGAAGTCTGAGCACTGACTGTGACTGAGGTGAAGTCTGAGCACTGACTGTGACTGAGGTGAAGTCTGAGCACTGACTGTGACTGAGGTGAAGTCTGAGCACTGACTGTGACTGAGGTGAAGTCTGAGCACTGACTGTGACTGAGGTAAAGTCTGACTCTGACTGAGGTGAAGTCTGAGCACTGACTGTGACTGAGGTGAAGTCTGAGCACTGACTGTGACTGAGGTGAAGTCTGAGCACTGACTGTGACTGAGGTGAAGTCTGAGCACTGACTGTGACTGAGGTAAAGTCTGAGCACTGACTGTGACTGAGGTGAAGTCTGAGCACTGACTGTGACTGAGGTAAAGTCTGACTCTGACTGAGGTGAAGTCTGAGCACTGACTGCGACTGAGGTGAAGTCTGAGCACTGGACTGCGACTGAGGTGAAGTCTGAGCACTGACTGTGACTGAGGTGAAGTCTGAGCACTGACTGAGGTGAAGTCTGAGCACTGACTGCGACTGAGGTAAAGTCTGAGCACTGACTGTGACTGAGGTGAAGTCTGAGCACTGACTGTGACTGAGGTGAAGTCTGAGCACTGACTCTGACTGAGGTGAAGTCTGAGCACTGACTGTGACTGAGGTGAAGTCTGAGCACTGACTCTGACTGAGGTGAAGTCTGAGCACTGACTCTGACTGAGGTGAAGTCTGAGCACTGACTCTGACTGAGGTGAAGTCTGAGCACTGACTGTGACTGAGGTGAAGTCTGAGCACTGACTGTGACTGAGGTGAAGTCTGAGCACTGACTGTGACTGAGGTGAAGTCTGAGCACTGACTGTGACTGAGGTGAAGTCTGAGCACTGACTCTGACATAGGTGAAGTCTGAGTACTGACTGTGACAGAGGTGAAGTCTGAGCACTGACTCTGACTGAGGTCAGTGGGGTGAAGTCTGAAGACAAACTCCCCCGACCATCTCACTCTGTTTACCACTACAGAAACTAAGAAAACTGGATTTGGCTGTAGTGTCCCAAAAAGGCTGACTAAAGACGTAAAGTAGTTGAATGAGACTTTGCAATATTACTGTAGCCACATAGCCATTGATTTATAGACTCGTCAATTAATAGTGTTGTTGCCATTTTGTTTACACGACACATCTGCAGAAAAGCACGACTTTTTGGTAAAAAATCAATGGGCACACCCACTTTTGCATAAATATGTTAAAAGACTTAAGGTATGAGATTTTGACAAGAACTTGTCAGGATGTCACTGGCAGTGGCTATGTAGAAATGTCAGATGTTTGAATGTAATGATGTACTGTGGCCTTCAGCGAGAAAGTCAACAATGGTGAGTCATTGCAGTGAGAGTCAGTGTATGGTGCAGGATCACAGCAATGTTTTTGTTTCAACTTGCAGCTTCAAATGTACAGAAGGGGGAGGCAGCGCCATCTGTTGGAAGAATATAATGGACCACTTCACAGATGGTCTTCAGATGGCGCTGCGTGACTATGTCTCAGCTGTTGGTCATGCCAGTCATTGGCAGCACAAACACAATCAGGATAGCACTGTAGACATTGTGGCTGAGTCACTGCAAGGGAGGCTGAGTGATGATGGACCGTTGAATCGCAGTGAGCTCATCGCCATCTTCAAGGCCATTTTAAATATGGTAGGACAATATATTCCTGCATCCCCCAAATTTAAACAGTTTGTTTTACATTACGTAGTTTTACCATAAAAAGTAATTTTGCAGTGTAGTTAATTCAAAAGACTAATTCTGGAGTTACCATATTTTATCACAAGTCCATTTCATTTCTGCTGACCATTTCGTTTTTTGCAGTCACTAATTGACTTTGTAGTGTGCTAGAAATGTGTGCTAGCTGAATGTCACACACACACAGTGTGAATGAAACAGGGGAAACTGCAGAGATAGACTTTTTATTTTTTAAAGATATGAAACCTAAACAAACTTACTGGTGCTGAGAAACAATGGCAGTTTTGAGACATTCACATTCAAGTCAGTATATATTCCATAATGTGTTCCTAGCGAAATGTCTTCATTTTGTTGCTTTCTTTCTAATCCTTTCCTATAACCATAATATTATTATTCTGCTGTTAGTTTCTTTTAAAAATCGTAGTGTTACAGAGTCATTGGGAACAAATCTTGTTTGCATTCCATTTACAGACCTCGGTCAACCAGCTGCGTCAGCCAGATGTAGACCTTCCCTCCCTGTTGTGTCCCACGCCGTGTGACTACTACCCAAAGATGTGGGCTTCACTGTTCTTCATCACATTCACTGCCTTCTCCCTGTCATGCCTCGCCTTCGTCGTCCATCTGTGTCGCAGTGAGCGTCTGAGGGGGGCGGTGAAGAGAGATGGACTCGTGTATCGGCCGGCCTGACAGAGACCTCACCCAGCTACATTATTCTCTCCTGTTTTTCTTAAAGACACTTTTGTCTTTCATAACATAGCAAAGGCCATAAAATGTGTGACCCGGTTTTGATATGCACAATAGTTGCCATATCTTTGTTTGATAGGTGGCGTCATAACTCCACCAAGCTTGCTGCAGAGCTAACTATGGCCAGTTTTATATAACCACACCTTAGATGGAGTCTCTGCTATACTCAGATCTGATTTTCACAGCTGCAACTGCTTGTAGGATTTTTTGGTAAAACCACTAATGCAGCACTCTGCCTACTTTCAGATTCTACTGCATGAAACCACTACAGGTTAGACATACACACCGAGGGGATCTTTCACTTACTACTGTTTTTATTCTCTTTCCAAGGACATGCATAGTGGGTGAAATGAAATACCGGTAGTGCAAATTTAGAAATGTCAATGTGTAACCCAGATTCGTTATGGTACATTCACCAATTTTGTTGCCGCTACCGAAAGTTGTGATTCCATTTCTGTTGGAAGAATACAGTTGTTGATCAGACCACGGAGCAGTTTACGTTATCTTATTTTTGAGACATATTCAGCCCTTGTTATGAATCAACAGTTGTTATCTCACAAATGTAGTTATTTATGTTTTTTTCAGAATCCCTTGGTAACCATCTATGTCTCTTCATTCAGTTTCATTTCAAATATATTATGTGCAATAGCAACCATGCTTGGTATCCAGAGACATGCTTGCACAATTGTGTAACTTCTTGAATGTTCTGGCAAAATCATCAGTCCATTAATTTGTATAATTCTGCATGTAGAATCAAATGACGTTATGTTTTAAATTGGAATCTTCCAATGAATGTATGATAATTATGATTGTGCTCTTGTTTCTGTTTTGATCTGTCAACTTAAATGTACTTTACTCTCTCAAGAATCTGATGTAACAGACACATTCAACAGTTAGCTGTTAGATCTGGCAAATTACCTGATATGATAACAACTATCTCGAACATTTAAACATGTATACTTTTTTTATTCATGTGAATATATTTATTATTTAAACAGCTAAAACAGCTTAGTTTAAATAATAAAACAGCTTAGTAACAGCTTTAAATGATACTGATATTATTTTATGTGGTAATCGGTCATCTTTTCTTACTGTATATTTTTGCCACAATGTATACGACGGTGATCACTAACATAGCACATCAGATAAGTATTGTGCAAGTCTTCATTATATAGACTGCTTAAACCATATGGTCCAGTTGTCTTTCACACACAACAAATTTGTTTTATTTATCTTTGTATTTGTACCCAATTGATGCTCAATGTCGTTTAATATGTAAACAAATCTTCATAAAGAATTGATAGACACTATTAAGTTTGTATTGTGATGCAACCTTCTAACCAAGGCTGTCTGTTCTTCGTAGTCAAATGTTTGTAAGACTACTACATGTATGTTGAAAGAGCATTCCCAACCAAATTGTATTAATTAACCTGAAAATGTTTGCAGTTTGGATACTTCTACAGTAAACCATTTAGTTGTAAACAACATCCACACTGTAATACAGTAATCGTGAAAATATTGCATGGTTACATACAATGCCCTTTGATCTGCACTGGTGTTCCATGTGTTGTCCACATTCAACAGTTCTGTGGACTTTCTGCTGATAATTGTGTCGCCTGTCTCATGATAACAAAATAGACAGCCTGACTTAAGCACACCAACATCACAATGACGTTCAGATTGTGTTACTTCTTATCTAGCTAGACAAGTTTTGTTGGCACGAATGAATGTAATATTTTTTTCAGAATTGCCTAGATTCAGCTGATGTAAAAGTGAGAATATGAATCACAATTAATGTTTGTTGCCTTTTACACATGAATGTACTTTGTAACTGGATGTGATATTCCTAGCAAAGCAAGTCGGTTTAATAAAGCTCAGTGATTATGTTGTGTTTGATGTTGCCATTTATTCCAACTACATATAGATAATAAGACTCAACTGTTGGAACATGATGTTTAAAACAATTGTTTACTGGATGCCAAAACATATTTAAGACATATCTTATTTTTCTGTAATATTATAAATATAAGTAAGAGACGTGGTATAAATATAAAAGGAAGGAAGATGGGCGAATGCTATCAGAAATTTTTGCCACAACAAATTCAGCTTCTCTGTTGTCAACTCAACACATAATATAGGAAAACAGGTGGTGCTACTGATGGTTTTTCGATGACTGAAGTCAAAATACATTAATTTGAATGAAACCATGCACAACCTCCTATACATGTGTTGTGGCTAATATTCTATATCTAGCCACACAACACTGTGCAGGGCTAATCCTCTCCAGAGTATTATAGTGGGGGCTGAGCCACCCCAAGCTCTTTTGGTTCCTGTGCACGGCGCCACCTATACAGGGTGAGACCAGCACACAACAGATTTACAACCACAACTCACAAGGTCTCTCATGCTGGTGCAATGGTTCTAATGTTTAACTGCATAATGAGAATGTACAAAAACACATATGTACAGAAACATAGTTGAATTTATGACATCATACAGTGATTGTTACAGGAAATGTTATTAAAACATGGTTGAACCTTCATGTGAAATTCCAGAGCGAACCTAGCCGGTTCTGTACTCCAAGGTTTATGGATGAGAGTGTTGTATCACTGGTTTTCCCTGGGGCAAAACCAGAGAAATCCATGTTTATTGGTCACATCAAGTCGGTTCACAAACACGGGATGATGTTAAAACTGGCAGCCATTGTATATTGTCTCTGCTGGACACTCGTTCACCTCATGAACACATCTGTGTTGCGGTAGCTAGAATTGTCTTTCAAACTGTCCGTGTGTGTCTTATACTCCATGATGGTGTTTGGTGGTAAGTTCAACACTCGTTTCAGTGTGTCACGGATGCGTGATGTCGTCACCTGATCACTAGCCGTCCTATTCCACAACGACAGAATGTCCTCTTGGTATCGTATTGAGATCACAGAACCACATATCTCTTCTCCCACCATAAACTGTTCTCCCAGCATTGCCAGGATCAGATTCTCCCAGCACCTTGAGGCTATCCCTTTCCTCAGCCGTACGATCCATTTCCCACCAGCCTTATTTGCCTCGTCTTCCCACATGGGACGGATGCCCTCTTTAAACAGATGGTAGTCGCTGTGACCAGTGCCCAGATCGGATGGTCGCATTACGTGGCTGTACAGTTGCCAAAATTGTTCCACGGACGCCACCACGATGATCTGTTTCAAATTCTGGTCGTACGACGTCTGCTTGCCGGGGCTGCGACGTGAAAACCAGAACGCATAGTTGAATTGCAACGGGTGCTCGCCAGGCAGGGCGACTTTCTTCGATTTCTCTTTCGGTTGTCCGTTCACGTCTTCGTCGCCGCTGTCTTCTACTTTCAACATGTCAAATTTGTTGTTCATTCTGTCTGATTACTTAATGTGAAGCTGTCTGACACGTTGTCACGGGTAAAATATACGATAACAGTCTGTTTTACCGTCTGGTATTTGCGCAACGTTGGTTGACTTGCATTCACTTCCGCTACTTCCTGAGTATCGTGAAATGTTCGCCCTCTAAAATATTAATCTAATTACCGAAAACGTTGGTTTATAAACAGTATAACATTAAATTACATTATTTTAGTGTATCGGTTTCCTTCGAAATTTTAGTATAACATATACACATTGACCGACCTTAATAGTAGCTGTAACTTTAATGAGTAACGTATCGTATGTTTAACATATTCGCTAGGCGGCAGCACAGGCATGGCATTAACCGTATTCCAATCCTGCAAGTTAAGTACTCGGCCAGCTACAAGAAAAGGAGGAGAGTATAAGAAGGAATGGGAAAACACTGGGAATACGACATCCTGAGGTTGACATCCGAGACGTCCCAGAGGGCAGAGGATGATTAAAAAAGATGACGGGAGTTTTTAGGAAATCTGAAATGTGTGGTGCCCCAAAGACCGCATCTTTACGGCATAGAAATGAAATAAAATTCCTGTGCATTGGCATTTGGCAGCAAAGTTCATTCGAGAGCTGACATTTGCAAATATGTGTCAGTTAAAGACATTTATCACCAGCTTATATTTATTATTATTTGCATTAAGCTATAAATAATACTAATCTTGAATTGTGCCCTTTGAAAGTTGTTTAATACTGAGATTATTGATCTATAATGGTTATTTATCAAAGCATTTAGCTAAGAAGAGGTGAACACGATGAGCCGCCGTAGCTGTGTGACGTATCACTTGATTGCTATTGTTTCAACAACATCAGAGTTGTCGGAACATTGTGAATATTGAGAAGGCGAGGAACACCAACACCTATAGATTGCATCTTTATTCTTACCAAAAAAACGTAGTTTGGCTCAGGGGTGGAGCTTCGGACTCTCGAGTAAGAAGAGCCGGGTTCGAATCCTGTGCTGCGATATTAACACATTGGGCAAGTTTTTTACTCTGTATAAATGAGTACCTGGCTATAGGCAGTGGTGGATATGTGTACGAACAGCCTTCGCGCATTAATTGTAGCATATGGATGGATGCTTCCCAGATAAGTTGAGATGGTGTCTGATTGAACAGGTCTGCAAGGGAAGTAAAGTGTAACGCCTTTGAGCAGTCCTGGGGATTGGATACTGCGTTATATAAGAACTTACCTTTACCTGACCACAAACGTCCCTCCAGATGTTGACTATAAAACCCAACTTTAAAGTCACAATGACCAGGTAATCTCCTTGTAAAATATTGGAGTTTAGACACTATTGATTACATTTAAGGAAATCTCATGTGATTGCGCACTGAACCTGAAGACAATCCCCAATATTTACGGGTATAAACCGAAATAATTTGCATAGTACTTGTGTTATATGACGAGTATGTTATACACGTCATATCATACACAACGCCACAATAACGTCACTATGCAGCGTTGCATGATAACAATAGCAACGGCGACGCACTACAATATTGTTCTAGTGGTCTAAACATATTCATTGCAACGACGTCATTTCACGGCGTTGCAGTTTGGTCTTGGCGACGGCGTATCACAACATTGTGTAGAAGCCTTTCTAAATACACCATACACCACACCTTTCGTAGCAACGACTCAACGACCTCATTTCATTTCACAACATCACCACCACCAAACTGCAACGTTGTAGGTACGTCTATGCGGTTTTCATATTGTCGTAAGCTGGAATTCTTGCTGTTGATTTTGCTAGTAAATAGCTCCACGGAATGCTGTGTACACGATGTGAATCCATAGCAACTTCCGGCTTAGACTACACTGCATTTCCAGTCACAGCTCATATAAGTGCCGATGTTGCCAGTCACAATACCGTTTATATAGTAGCCACTGATACAGGGACGTATTCAACTCTGACAGGTGAGGCGTTCAATCACCGCAACCACATCAAAGGCACCAACGCGTGATTCCCGCGTGATTCTCGCGTGCTCCAAAGAACCGATTCAAAGTCCTGATAATGAAATCATGTGAATAATGAATGAGAAACCGGCCTGATAGCGTGCTTTTGTTGAATCAGCCAGAGCCATTGTCAGATGATATATGGACCCGAAGTGAACAGGAACAACATCAGAACAACATAGACAGGGTCGGCAGCTTCGTACCTCAACTGGTTTAGCTCATAAAAGTTCGTCTATTTGATGTCCAAATGATGAGTAGTTTGCGAATAGTTTTTGTTATGGATTTTTTTTAAACCTATATTTTTAAAACCTTTATAATTGTGCAGTATTAGAATTTGTCCTGCTAAGCAAATTTATTGCGAGAACTTTGAAAACGGGAAACGAACTATCAGCGATGTCACCTTCGCCCCGAAATTATATAATCAATTTGAAATGTAGACAGTCCTCTCGCTGGGTTTTGCATGAATTTTGGAGGCTTTATATACAAACGTCCGCTGCCTTCTGTTCGTAGCCAATCAGCTGTTGTCTTCCCTGACACCGGATGTTTGACGTTCAAATATCAACAACGAGTGACAGAACGCACATGTCAACTTGAACCTCGGTATCTTCAAACTGAGCTAACAACAGCCTGCCAATTTTACGAGGAAAACCCACAAAAGCATCGTATATCTCGCCAACACAACTGCTCAGCGAATGAATAATATATAACGAAATTACAACCCGACCATTTTCATACAACCTCGCGGGTCTCGCGAGCTAGCTGGAAACCGTCCGCGGGCCAAATTTGGCCCTTGGCCAGAGTTTGCGGAGAGTTGTTGTAGAGGTGTCTACAATGCCCAGACGGACTGGACTGCCTAACGACGACGGAATGATTCAGTCGCACCAATACAGTAACTGCTTCAAAGGAATCTGCTAAATCGTGCGGCAGAACTTAGGTTAGTTCTAAGAAGTCTTTATCTGTCACCAAGGTCAGTTACCTTTTGATGCCTAAAGTGAGACAATACCTATCGCACGAATAATTGATGAAATATATGGTAAAGTATTGAGTTCAAGGCTGAAGTCTAAACCTGTTATCGTGTTTAAAATGTGACTGGTCACTGTGGTAACGGGAGCTGTAGCGTGAAGTGTAGGCGCTGTGTCGGTGCAGTAACCAGTGCATTGTGAATAGTACAATAGAAACTAGGTGACAGCTTCAAGTCCCGCTGTTCGACAGCTGGTGCCAAGTAAATAAAGCTGTAGGTGCAAATAGTGCGTCCTAAGACGGTCATCTCTACGGGGCCACTACCTCAACATTAATCCAACAAATCGCACCAACAATGCGAGGACAGAAACTATTCCAACAAAAGCATTTTACAATACAGGTCTAACTAGAGGATATATTCACGGTGTTTCATTTTCACACAAACACCGATCCCCATTTGTTTGAAATAGTAAGTACTGTACAAAATGTATCACAATATTGTTACCGCTTCGCTCAAATGCTTAGCTCGATTAACATAACAAGGCACTCACACACACCGCGGTTGTAAATAGACTGGGGCAACATTGATTCAACAAAACTACCAAAGCTTCAAATGGCTGCAAACAGGCAAACGATTAAATTGCTATGATGAAAACCTACCTTCGACGAAATTATCTTCCCTTCCCTTCCCTTCCCTTCCCTTCCCTTCCCTTCCCTTCCCTTCCCTTCCGTTCCCGTTCCGTTCCGTTCCGTTCCGTTCCGTTCCGTTCCGTTCCGTTCCGTTCCCTTCCGTTCCGTTCCGTTCCGTTCGTTCCGTTCCGTTCCGTTCCGTTCCGTTCCTTCCTTCCTTCCCTTCCTTCCTTCCGTTCCCTTCCGTTCCTTCCTTCCCTTCCCTTCCGTTTCGTTCCCTTCCCTTCCCTTCCCTTCCATTCCATTCCATTCCATTCCATTCCATTCCATTCCATTCCATTCCATTCCATTCCATTCCATTCCATTCCATTCCATTCCATTCCATTCCATTCCCTTCCCTTGTGCTCCCTTCTCCCCTCTTGTCTTCTCATCTCCTCTCTTTCCATTTCTTCTCCTCTCCTCTCTTCTTTTCTCCTCTCGTCTCCTCCCTTCTCTCCTCTCCTCTTTTTCCTGTCTTCTCCTCTCTTCTCTTGTATTCTCCTTTCTTCTCTCCTCCGTTTTTCTCTTCTCCTCTTCTTTCCCCTCTTCTCTCTCTCTCTCTTCTCCTCTATTCTCCTCTCCTTCCCGCTCCTATCTTCGCCTCTCCTATCCTCTCATCTGTTGTCCTCTCTCGCCGTCTACTGGTCTCCTCTCCCCAAACGGCGAGTGCCTTTAACTGATTCAGCCATGTTTCAGGTAACAAGGACCATCCTAGATGATCGAGACAACAGAACAGTCGAGTTCCCTTTAACACACGTGCAAACGGTCAACGTCAAAACACACCTCACGCAGGCCACCGGCGCAACCACACCTCCCGCCCCCGTCACCGTAAGCAACGGCTTTCGAATAAATACAACTGTTTCATTGATTCGGATCCAACCAGCTCAGCTACCCAAATGCCGGTTATCACATTCAGTGAGCCAGAAATATTCAAGATTAACGCATGATGTTTTTATTTGGGTAAATGCTCTCGACAGTATGGTGTGAGAGTGATTAAAACAGAAACGAAGCTACTCCAGTCACATAATGCTATACATATTTTGATCGTGGAAAACATTTCAGTTGACAGCAACGTCGGCCCTTGACATTTCGGCACATTTCGCGATTGGAAAGGATGGTTGCTAAGTGTATGTGCTTATAACTGCACCTTACGTAACGTAAGGTGGCAATGCGTGGATGGGTGTCTGTCGTCATTCGTCAACGCGTGTCGCGAGTAAAAATAATTGCTACAATGGCGTCACCTATGGAGTGTATAAATAAACATTGTTGCTATTGTGGACGAGGCCTACAAAAACGGTCACATTTTAGATCGCGAGAGCGTGTTGGGTAATATCTTGGCATATCGGTTGAATTCGGCGTCTTTGCTTGTGCTTCTGAAAATTATTTTTGACTGAGCAAAATCGGTAACATTTCACACCATGCTTTGGACGTTAACTAAAATTAATACACTACAAACCACCGAGGCCACTGAAATGTAGTTCTTAAGAACAATGCTGGGAATTATATGAACGTAGGACCGCCAAATATAATACAAAGATGATTAACACAATTAGTACAAGACAAGCACGATTTGTAGGACATATCGTGAGAAAGAAAAGTTAGAATATCTAGTGACAACAGAACAAATTGAAGGGAAAATATCCAGTGGACGCCAGCGACCATGCTGTTGGAAGGATATGAACCAACGCCTGTTACCGACATGGGATTAAGCATAATATGTACTATGATTTCTTTTTGACTTTTCTAATTTATTTGCTAGCGTTTCTTGATGAGTGGCGTCACCTAATTCATGGCTTACGGCAACACCTGACGTCACCAACACATAACCATAGTAACGACCGTGGGCCTATGTAAGTACATTTGTGTAGACCTACTGTTGATGACTCGAATGTTGAACGTTACGACAGAACAAGCAAACGTTTATCAATATAATCGGATTCACCCAATCATAAAAGAAAACATACATTTTTGAACTATGATTTTGTCAACGATCTGTAGAAATATTTAGTGCCATCTTCAGGTAAAAAACAAAAAACAAATTACAAAAACACTTTAACGATACTAATCTCACGATAAATTCAATACAATTTGCTACAGCTACCATAAACTTTGAAAACATAAGTATAAGTACGAGAAAGCCAAGTGTTATTCTAGTACGCCTAAAACAAAATCTATATTTTTATTTACATAAGAACAGATCGTGACTGACTGGTCAAGCATATTCCACCCCACTGGTCAAGCATCACGTGCAGTGCGTTGGCCTATTTATAGCCATGACCAGATGTGTCTGTTGTTGTCATTTAGCGTGGGCGTGTTCTAGCGTGCACCAGAACAAATACAAGACGACACATAATATGTAACACTCGGAAACAGCTGACCGTACACGCACGGGTCGGGGATGGCGGGTTCCGTGTCGCCAGAACGACTAGCGTGACAAACCGTCCGCCACTTGGCACTTACAAAGACACTCATCTAAGTGTCAGACCATACGCCTGAGGTCAGCGATTTCAACGAAACAGACACGTCTCTTCATATTTCGAGTGCACTCGTGTTGAAAATAGAATTCATCCGGCGGCGTGTGCTCTCAGGCGAGCAAATATTTGCAATAGAAATGGCGAGGTGTTTCGGGGCACAAACAAGTCCAGACGTTTCATTGAGAAAGTAGTTCCAGCGACGGCGGAAGCGTGGGAAACATAATACCTTGTAGCAACCAAGACATTACACGGTTAACTTCTGGGGGGAGGTTGGTTGCATGTTCCATGACCCGGAATCAGTCAGAGTTGTAATTATTGAGAGGAAGTTCGCTTAATTGATTGTCCGGAATATGGAAAATCACGACCGCGCTGAACTTGAGCGAGACTTGCGGTTAAACGAACCCACATTCGCCATACTTATTATTAATATAGTTGTTTACATTAATACTACGTTTCTCGGGGGAGAAGATATCATTGCGACTTGTTTCGGGATGGATTATTAAACGTACCTTGGCTGACAGCTGCTTACCAGTAACATATGTGTTATACTATGAAAACATTATAATGTTATTAAGTAATAACAAATCTCAAACCGACAACGTCCTTTTGATCACCAAATGTCTTATAAAACCATACAATTGCAGTTTTATTTTAAAGTTCACCTCTGTAAAAAAAAACATACTGCAACACTTTCTTAGCTTCCTTCTGTCTCGAAAGACAATGGGTTGTGCGCCCATATTGTGTCAGTCCGGGTTGCTGCAGCGCCTGCTGTGACTGTATAGTCCGATCCTTGAGCCACAGCTGTATTTGAAGGTCTTCGCACCTCGCTCAGCGGTTGTTTCTGCCATCTGCTTCTTGTGTTGCTTTTTCTCCTCCCACTGCTCCCGTCTCCGCCTCTCACTCGCGCGGATGCATGTCCTGATAGCAGTCCTCCAACTACTGCTGTCTGCGGCTTGTGTTTCCAAGTTTGCCGAGTTAATGCTGCCGGTCTGCATGTCATATTTGCAGATCTTTTAACCGAAAGATAGGCCTTCCTGTGGGTCTGGGGCCGGTGAAAAGCTCCCCATACTGGGTGTCCTTAGTATCCTTCTGTCCTTCTTTCGTTCTGACATGACCAAGCCAGCGCAAGCGCCTTCGTGTTTTCGCTAAGACGTCCTTGTTGGGGATGCGGTCTTGCCAAGTGATGCCCTGGATCTTTCGAAGGCAGCCCGTGTGGAACGTGTTGAGTCTACAGAGTGGTGAGCACGCAGGCTTTATAAACGTCCATCTTGGTTTTCGTGGTCAACATAGCGTTGTCCCACACCCTGTTGGTCGGTGAGCCATTGCTGTTGCTGCCTTTCCGATCCTCTTGTCTAGTTCTGTGTCCAGAAAGAGGTTGCTGGATATGGTGGATCCGAGGTACACGAATTCTTCCACTACTTCCAACGTGTAGTCGTCTATTTGAACGCTGGGGCACTGCAGACGTCTTGTGCTAAGATGTTGGTCTTCTTGAGACTTATTGTGAGACCAAGCTCTCTGTAGGCATGAGCAAAGGCGCTCATGAGACGTTGCAAAACATCCTCACTGTGAGCTTTCAGAGGAGCGTCATCTGCAAAAAAGCATCTCCCGGATTAGTAGTTTCAGCAATTTGGTCTTTGCTCGCAAATGTGCGAGGTTAAAAAGGTTCCCATCACTTGTTTTGTGGAGATATACCCCGTCTTCCGACCGATTGAAGGCAAAGGACAATAGCAGGGAGAAAACGATTCCAAAAAGTGCTGGAGCTAGTACACGTCCTTGTTTCACTCCGTTCCTAATTGATGAGGAGCCACCACGCTGGAAGTACCTTCCATGTCTTCGTGGAAGGACTTGACGATTTTCAATAGTTTTGGAGGACATCCAATCCTTTGCAGCATTGTACAGAGGCCGTTTCTGCTTACCATGCCGAAAACCTTGGTTAAATCAACGAAGGCGATGCAAAGTGGTTGCCTCTGTTCACGGCATTTCTCTTGTAGTGAGAAAATCATATCGATGATTGATCTTCCTGCTCTGAACCCGCACTGGGCCTCTGGGTACACTCGTTCTGCCAGTGACCGCAGCCTGTTCAGTGCTACTCGGGCGAAAGCCTTCCCAAAAATACTGAGGAGGGAGATTCTACGGTAGCGGTTGCAGTATTTTTATACTGTGTGATTATATCCGGGGTACCACCACTGCAGCACCGGATGTACAAGAAATGCACGTATAAATAACTTGTATACATTGTCTAGACTTTCAGACCGGGTAGGTCTATATTGTCATTCAAATGTCGATTGCAATATATTTTCCATCTGCCTGCGTTTGACGTGTTGATAACGGAAACTATGTAAATGTCACAGGGTCAAGAAGGCGACACGACGTCTTGACAGCCAATGAATCATTGTCGTAAGTTGCGTTATCATGACAGACAAGACACACCGTGAACATTCTCATACACGAAACCAAGGATCACCGGAAGTGTGAATTGCGTCCGACTGAATTTTTCACCAAACCGCATAAAAAAACCAACAACTTCAAGAAACGTTCGTTGATTATGTTGTCCCCAAAAGGAATAGCCCAGTAAATTCAATTGATGCGTGGGACTAAAAAGTTATTATATTTCAAACTGCCATAGACTCATGTTTTTAAATATACAGCTTTTGCTGATTTGATCAGCAACAATACATTCACAACAATAGCAGTAACAACAAGAAACTATTAACTGTCTAACAGTGTCGCTCGCACTCATTCCAGTCCGCTGAATAAAATTCAGGCATTCCTAGCTTTGTTATGTCAATTTTATTACAAACGATTCAGCGGCGATGGAGTGCAACAGCCATTGCATGTGCAGTTAGAATGGTAGACAGAGTGCTGGCAGTTTTACTCAAACATAATAGAACGATTTACTTCCCAAGAAACAAATACAATTTCGCCACAAACTTCTACATATAGGGCGTGCGTGCGTGCGTGCGTGCGTGTGCGTGCGTGCGTGCGTGCGTGCGTGCGTGCGTGCGTGCGTGCGTGCGTGCGTGCGTGCGTGCGTGCGTGCGTGCGTGCGTGCGTGCGTGCGTGCGTGCGTGCGTGCGTGCGTGCGTGCGTGCGTGCGTGCGTGCGTGCGGGTGTTTCATGGATGTACGCTTCAGAAATATGTATCACATGTCAGCTTTATGTACGATTCTGAAAGTCAAACCGTGGTGTGGCAGTGTAGTGTTGCAAAATAATCTGCAATCCGCCTACAGCGAAACCAAACTTGGTCCGTCGGTAGCTTTGCAGTTGGCAGCATAATATAAATTATATGTCAAAGAAGGATTTCAAAGAAAAAGGCGCCGACTTGAAACAGAACAGGTTCAGCGCTGTGCCAGATCGGTCCACCCACGCTGCCGGGACCACAGGCGTCAACCGTCGGCTACAACAATACACCGAGATAGACGTCACTCAAATGCAAATGTGTGCAAAGTTAAAAACTATACATACGCACGCACGCACGCACGCACCACATAAACACAGTACACTACACTGCTATAACAAGTCATATATATAATATATATATATATATATATATATATATATATATATATATATATATATATATATATATATATATATATATATATATATATATATGTATGTATGTATGTATGTTATGTATGTATGTATGTATGTATGTATGTATGTAGATGTATGTATGTAGTGTGTGTTGTGTGTGTGTGTGTATGTATGTATGTATGTATGTATGTATGTATGTATGTATGTATGTGTGTGTTTGTGTATGTATTATGTATGTATGTATGTATGTATGTATGTATGTATGTGTGTGTATAGTATGTATGTATGTATATATGTATGTATGTTGTATGTATTATGTATGTACTACATACGTATGTATCATTAATTATATAGTATATGTATATGCATATATACATATACATACACATATACATATTCTCATATACATATACATACATACATACATGCATCATCATACATGCATCATCATACATACATACATACATACATACATACATACATACATACATACATACATACATACATACATACATACATACATACATACATACATACATACATACATACAATACATACATACATACATACATACATACACACACACATATCACACACAACACACACACAACACACCACACACATACCACACAACACACACACACACACACACACACACACATACATACATACATACATACATACATACATACATACATACATACATACATACATACATACATACATACATACATATCATACATGCACACATATACACACATATATACATACACACATACATACATACACACACATATACCCATATAAATACATACATACATACACACATATATACCCATATACATACATACATACGTACGTACGTACGCACGCACGCACGCACGACCACGCACGCACGCACGCACGCACGCACGCACGCACGCACGCACGCACGCACGCACTCACCACTCACTCACCACACACCACACACACCACACACACACACACACACACACACACACACACACACACACACACACACACACACACACAACAACACACAACAACATACATACATACAACATACATATATATACAACTCGGATTTGCCTATATATGAGATCTCCCCTTACCGTCAACGCGTACCTAATAAACGCGACATGTTTCGCTATGAAGATATCGTCACGTCATCCGCCTCTGTTTGCATTGAGGTGAAAGAAATCTGCTGTTTTTGTCCTAAATTATTCGCTTCGATCCACCTACGCCTAGGTAGACACGCTATCGAAGTGTGTATCAACATTCACGCAACAACCCATGACCGCGCGCCTTCCAGGGTCAAAGACTGCGCGACCAACTGCTCCGTGGCACGGTACATGTTATTACACAGCCGTCTAGACAGCCAGTGTCCTTGCATTGTAAACAACTAGTTATTTTTATATAGGTGTATACTATATTCGTTACCACGCACCGTGAAGATGTTATCTGTATGCCACTGATACAACTTTGCAATGGTAAATACAGTACCGGGTGGCGCCGTTAACGTGACTTGAGTTGTTTGTCTACGCATATTTGGAACAGCTACAGTATTTTTAAACACAAACAAACGTATTGGCATATTGTCATTGAAACGATACTGTCAAATGCCAGATTGAACACTTTATCAGTGATCCACTTAAACACCGTAACACTTTTTTTAACTATAATATAAATATATATGTAATTTCTAAACACTATGAAAATCACGTTTATTACAATAATAGCTGTTTGTGTCATTGACAATTAAAAACATTATTATGGCCAGCATTGGCTAACGTGAATAATCAACAAATAACTCTTGTTGCGGGATTGAAGCGAACAACTATAGGTGCAGCCCGAGAACATAGAGTAATATCGGATGGCAGTAACGTTGACAACGGATTTCTTAGACAAACTGTCTATCGGGTGTCGCCTTCATGTTTTCCTCACGGGCAAACCAATATTCATAGTAATTATAGTAGTTGCTATAAGACTTAAATTATCATTTTCCGATTAATAGTTATAGCAGTTATAACAAAGATAATATATGTGTGTGCGTGCGTGCGTGCGTGCGTCCGTGCGCGTGTGTGTATGTATATATATATATATATATATATATATATATATATATATATATTTATATATATATATATATATATATATATATATATATATATATATATATTATTTTGTATATGTATTTATTTATTGCTGCGGCCGCCAGAGGCCAGCACTCGGCGGACCCGAATAAAAACTCTCGGTCGGCGTCACTATGTCGCCTAGCAACCGTTCCCGCAGGTGACGGACCCCCCCATACGTACAACGTTATTATCACGCGTCATCAAAGCGGCGCGGCGGTTTACGTTGGCGGCTTATTTATGTCGCACGTGCTGGCGTGGGTAGAAACACGCGGTGTTCACGTGATCGGCAGCTGCCGCTCGCGCATAATCGATGATTATGCGCGCGGCGGGAAACTGCGGATTGTTAGCGCGTATGCGCATATTTTTAATTCAGTAATTTTAGCTAGCACAATTGTGGTTTGGATAGTGGCACACGTGAACTGACTAATCAGTTAACTTATTACATATGTCAACAGTGTCTTATTTGACAAGCACGCATTTCGAGAATCCTTAATTAACTAGTGTTGACGGCGTAATGTGCGCGCGTTGCTGAGTCAGACATCGAGAGCTATGTTTATAATTGTCTATTGGTTGTCACGCGTTAGCCTTGAATTCACAAGACATCATTTCCGTTGCAAAATAAGATTGCTATCGAAATTGTGCTGTGAAATGTGTTTTAATGATAACGAAAATAAAAATGTAAGTTGAATCATCCTATCTGTTTAAAAAAATGTATCTAACGTGGTCGTGCAACAAACATTTATTTTTAAAGAAAGAAGTATGTACTAACCAAATTATACTTTTCATAAGAATTCAGGAAGGAATGATTACGACGCATAATAGATAAGGCCTACCAAGATTGTTTTGCTACATCTGATGGAAAACTCGATTTTTTTTAATTTGATGAAAATAAAATGTAATGAGTATTTTAGGTCGTACATTTCCGTTAATAAATATATAATTAAGTTATACACTTAAACATTATTCTGCAATGTTCGCGTAAACAAAACAATTAAATTGTTTCCACAATGTTCAAATATTCACGTGGCTTAGAAAAAAACGAAACAGTAACTGTTGTCAGGAAAGATGAATGCACGCGCTGCATTGTTCGCTCGCTCGCGCAAGCACACACGCACGCACGCACTCACGTGGGCGCTAATTTTATTTTGGCAACACATTTTCATTGAGTGTTTTCCGACCCGCTGTCAAACAATAAAGCTCGATGACATTCACTTTCGTACGCTTGAGGGAACACACTATCCATATTTTGCCACAATTATGTTACGCGATTATACAGGCGAAACAAACTATAAAGGTGAAGCGTTTCAATCTGTCAAACAGCCTTCCCGTGGGCAAACTCACAAGGTGTTTTTGACACAATCCTCCATTTACGCAATCACGACGGTTTTTCATAATACTGCTCGCGGCTGTGCAGTCGCGATGAGGCTTTTAAACGACCAGCTCGAAATTACACCGATATGCCAAACAGAGAATGGAGGGTACAACCACAGATGCACATAGAAAACATTATCGCCTTACTCAAGTGTGACTTTTTAATCATCCCCTGGTTGCTGCAAACACGGATTAATAACATCGGTTAATAACTGCTGAACTGATATGCTTTGCAGGCGATACCTCTCCTCTGTTAACACTGCATGTTTATTTACGTGCGTCATCTCTTTCCAAGGTCACCGAACTCGCGCCAAGGACACGTGTGACAGAAATTGGACACGTACGGTCGGCGACCCCGACTAGACTTGCCATTAAAGATTATGCATCCAGGTTGCAGTGACCTAGGGAAAGATTACTACTGAGATTATGAAAGCTGTCGTGGGCAGAAGCACACGTAGATATGATGGATATACCACCTATTGTACAAAATGCGTGCACGTCCGGTAATATAAAAATTATCATATGGCATTTTCTGCAAAATAAAAATGTTTTACGTAACTATTTGTGACTATTTTATGTTTTTTAAACACAAAAGTTATAACAACGTTATAATGATGTATTGCTTATTGGTGATGGATTTCAAAAATATTATTCATACCTTTGTAATATTCCTCACACAGTTATATCTTCGTGATGTACCTCACACAGTTATATCTGTGTGAGGAATATCACACAGTTATATCTTCGTGATATTCCTCACACAATTATACCTTCGTGATATTCCTCACACAGTTATACCTTCGTGATATACCTCACACAGTTATACCTTCGTGATATGCCTCACACATTTATACCTTCATGATATACCTCACATAGTTATACCTTCGTGATATACCTCACACAGTTATACCTTCGTGATATACCTCACACAGTTATACCTTTGTAATATTCCTCACACAGTTATACCTTCGTGATATTCCTCACACAGTTATACCTTCGTGATATTCCTCACACAGTTATACCTTCGTGATATTCCTCACACAGTTATATCTTCTTGATATTCCTCACACAGTTATATCTTCGTGATATTCCTCACACAGTTATACCTTCGTGATATTCCTCACACAGTTATACCTTCGTGATATTCCTCACACCGTTATACCTTCGTGATATTCCTCAAACAGTTATACCTTCGTGATATAC
>JAODUO010000130.1:287500-290000 GCA_025642075.2 Ridgeia piscesae
CTTATACTTACTCACTAACTCACTCACTCACTCACTCACTCACTCACTCACTCACTCACCACCACTCACTCACTCACTCACTCACTCACTCACTCACTCACTCACTCACTCACTCACTCACTCACTCACTCACTCACTCACTCACTCACTCACTCACTCACTTATTAGTCACCTGTACACACAGGAGCGCGTTGTCTCCCACTGGTGTTTATTAGACCTAAACAATCTTTGATGTAGGTCACTTGCAAGCGTACTTACGCACAGACCCGCGCGTTTTTCCTTCCGATTGACCTCTCGCTCTCCATACGCCGTATGGCCTATGGAGACACGTCACCGATTTACTTCCGGGTTCAAGCATCGGAATGCCAGGGATTGTTTTAGAGGGAGCTTCTTCCATGTCGATTTTACTCGACCACAAAATCGTACGGTTTGACAAGGAACAGTAACCCAACTCCAGGGTCAGTAACCCAACTCCAGGGACAGTAACCCAACTCCAGGGACAGTAACCCAACTCCAGGGACAGTAACCCAACTCCAGGAACAGTAACCCAACTCCAGGGACAGTAACCCAACTCCAGGGACAGTAACCCAACTCCAGGAACAGTAACCCAACTCCAGGGACAGTAACCCAACTCCAGGAACAGTAACCCAACTCCAGGGACAGTAACCCAACTCCAGGAACAGTAACCCAACTCCAGGGACAGTAACCCAACTCCAGGGACAGTAACCCAACTCCAGGAACAGTAACCCAACTCCAGGGACAGTAACCCAACTCCAGGAACAGTAACCCAACTCCAGGACAGTAACCCAACTCCAGGGACAGTAACCCAACTCCAGGGACAGTAACCCAACTCCAGGGACAGTAACCCAACTCCAGGAACAGTAACCCAACTCCAGGGACAGTAACCCAACTCCAGGAACAGTAACCCAACTCCAGGAACAGTAACCCAACTCCAGGGACAGTAACCCAACTCCAGGGACAGTAACCCAACTCCAGGAACAGTAACCCAACTCCAGGGACAGTAACCCAACTCCAGGAACTAACCCAACTCCAGGAACAGTAACCCAACTCCAGGGACAGTAACCCAACTCCAGGACACTAACCCAACTCCAGGAACAGTAACCCAACTCCAGGGACAGTAACCCAACTTCTTAAAGACCTCCAGTGGGACACCCTCCAAACAAGATGAACAAATTAAAGACTTAGCATAATATACAAGATGGAACATAAGCTTATAGATATCCCGCTAGATCACTATATCCAACACAATACTAGATCCTCACGTAAACATGACAGTCAGTTCTTTCAAATTAGATACTCTGCAAACATATTTGGAAATAGCCTCTTCCCAACCACAATTAAATAATGGAATTATCTGCCCCCAAACATAGTCTCAAGTAAATCACTAAACTCATTTCAAAATAATTGTATCAAACATTTTAACACTTAAAGAATGACTCACCATGCGCACCGGCGTGATATGTGCCTAGGATATTTTGCCAGTTACAAATACAGATACAGATACATACAAAAACTCTATAGCAGATTAACGACTCGACAAACGTCAGTGTGAACTGTTACGTACACCACTAAAACGACGTGAACTTTGTCGCCTGTGGAGACTAAAATAATGACCTATCCCTGCACCCGCAATGCCGATTCATTCATACTATGAATGATAGTAGTAGTGAAATAATTGAGCCGGAAGCCGGCCATGTAAATATCCCGGAGCTGGAGCCGCTCTGACGGGCACGGTCCCTGGCGAGTTATCGTCGTGACGTTGCGAGTTGGTGGTTGTACATCACTGTGTGTCGGGTCATGAACGTGGCCCAGATGACTGAATACGTTGGCATGGTGCCAGCCTCATTACGTTAACACATACCGAGACTACGCACGACGTTCATTGGCTGCCTCAGTGTGGCCTCGATGGCCTCGAATTGTGTAATATTGTATAATGGTCTTACACCGACCTTGTCTGCAAAATTGTTACTATACATATCCTTAATACCAGATTAAATACGCTGAACGTGCACTGCCTGGCAAGATGGATTTAATAAGCCCGAAACGTTGTTCGCAACCTGGCTGTTAGTGGCGCCTCACCGAACGTCCTGCTAATAATGTGGAAGTACAAGGCCCAGTCATTTTTGTTGTAAAATCATGTTGCCTCGAATGAACTACAACTAGGTAAGAATGTAGCAGTGCATTTCACTTTTGCAATTCATGTGTATTGCAATTCATATGCAATTCATATCAAATCAAATTTACTTAAACATTAAAGGGTATTGCGGTACTGCTCGCCTCGGCATTATTGCCAATACATTTTTTTGGAAACTGGATGTTTTGTTTACCATTTGAATCTTTCCAATTGCGAACATTGTTCCGAGCTTAATACAGAAACTAAACCCAGACTGACAGGCACTGGACCTTCAACGTGCTTGTTGTAATCATAAAGTAAACGTAGTAAACGAACAAAATAAACCTAGGACCTGGCACCATCGCT
>JAODUO010000130.1:295000-352500 GCA_025642075.2 Ridgeia piscesae
ATCTGTACCCACGACACACTCGTAAGAAGCATCGACATATTGAGGACGGAAGGTCTGTCCAAACGGACCTATTATCTGTCTAACCGCGTGATTACTGTTACATCGACTGTCTACGTAAGCGTAATGAGGGCGTTTGTATCAGTGACGTTAGGCGCAGTCCAACGCCCCAGTGGGTGAGTGGGTAGTTGATTGCTGTTGGAATGCAGACAGATAGCGCGGTTTGTACTACGTATTTATGTTGGCCTACACTGACTGACATCGTCAATGCACACACGCGCTAGGGGGGGGTGCTCTAAAAACTCGGTCAATGTGTCAACTCGATATTCGTCAACAATATACGGCCTACATCGGGCTCTGCAGCAACACCGACGTACACCAGATATCACTATAATAGTACTGTGATTTTAAACTAGTTCACAGTGGCGCCCCTGGACAGTAGTTCACCGATAGGTAGACAAGTGTATCAGGTATGGAGAAGTAACTCTGAATCGTCGCTAAAAGGTTAATTTAATGCCAGTGGAGGCGAATGAACCTAGAAAGATACAAGTGGACCTCGGCACGTGGACCTCGGCACGTGGACGGAGATGCCGCCACACGACCCCAAAGTTAGCTTTTTATTTATAGGCACAAATTGGTGATATATTGCATTTTTAAAACCGGCATTATAAATAACTTTCACTTTCGTTTTTTGTTATCTGTCCATGCACGAAGGTTTCATATTTTAGAACATTGCTAATTGCAGTTTCGTTTGGGGACAGGGGAAACGTCCCATAGGGAAACAGTTCTCAGTTTATGCGACCTTCTCATTTACGTTATGTCATTCAGGTTACGGATGATAATATTATGACCATTATGACCATTATGACGATTATACTATTATGGCAGTTCGGTGCACTCAGCGAAGGTCATGGAAACAGGCAAACCACAAACAGCCATTCCAGGAAATTGTGTTTTGCGTCGCCAGTTGCCATGGTACTGTAGTGCACACGTAGTGCGGTCGGTTAAAAAACCATAGCCTAAGCAATTTGAACGTTTCGTAGAAGTGATAATATTTCGAGATTGATAAATGCAATTCAGCCAGCAGTAGAGTGCCAAAGGCTTGCAAAAACCTTCAGCGTATTTATGGTTTATGTTATCTCCCCATATTGGTCAGTCTGTCACGATGATACTCCTAGGCCGTTAACGTCTGCTCTTTCGACATATTTTTTTATAGACAATCGGCTGATTTTTTATTAAAATATAAATTATGCAACAAACAGATAAATAAATAATTATTCTAAAACATAATCACACGTTATGCCGCTGGCTATGACGCCAGAGTGACATAAATCAGCACAGCAGTCGGAATACGAGCACACCACGTCACGTGGTTGAGCTACTAACCGGAAGTCAATAACTGGAATAAAACATGTTGCGTATATAAATCGCACAGATTCATTCTTCACATATAAACCGAGAGAAAACATCGCCGATTTTTTCATTCTACTCAGCAGGAAGCACGCAATGGTATGTGTTTTGAATTACAGCTGAATTACTTATGCTTAAGTTGGTAATGCGTTTAAATAGAAAAGCGCAAATGCTTATTATTTCCGAAAGAATTCATAGGCCTATATATTACTAATACATTATATAGGAGAAGAAAGGAAATTGAGGTGTCTCAGCATCTTCACGTCTCCTTCGATCTGGCACCTCCTGCCCACACTGTAACACAATCTTAATGTCGAGAATCGGGCTCTTGAGTCACCTCGGGACACACGACAAACACTTGGAAGACGTCATCCTCGTTTCGAGGGACAGCTGATGATGACATATACCATACCCAGACCTTACCAGCCAATGAAAATCGTGATACAATACATTTGACGTCGTGTACGTACCGATAGACCTACAAATCAACGACAGTATTTGTCACCATATTTAGAACTCATCCATAGGAACATTTCTATTTGTTGGTACCAAATATGGCATTGCCGGCAGCGGCACTTACCGTCCTGAAAGATCGGACACAAATCCACAGTGGCGTCACCTGTAGAATGACTGACTCCCAATTTGTCTATAGTAAAAGTGATTCTAACTACAATGGAGCTTTCCTTTTTATGAGTTAATGTTTTCCCCCGAGCCGTCTGGGACCGCGGGCCCCAAACGTTCGGGAGGAAATCTTTGACCCTCACAGATACGAAACAAGACCTAGACCTTTAGGTATACCTCATATTTCAAGAGTTGCTGGTGTTCTAAGTCTTAATGACTGCACGTGATGGTGTGTTGTGTTTACGTTAAGAAGATGTCTGCTTCCCAACATTTCACGTCTGTCACGTATCAATATATTGATGATATTTTCAAAGCATCACAAATTAGTAGGTTTGACCCCGATGTTCCAGTAATTTAAATAAACGCAGGAAAAGACGGGTGTATTTTGGTACTCTTAATATAATAATAATAATAATAATAATAATAATAATAATAATAATAATAATAATAATAATAATAATAATAATAATAATAATAATAATAATAATAATAATAATAATAATAATAAGATGGTGATGATGATGAGGATGAGGATGAGGATGAGGATGAGGATGAGGATGAGGATGAGGATGAGGATGATGATGATGATGATGATGATGATGATGATGATGATGATGATGATGATGATGATGATGATGATGATGATGATGATGATGAAGAAGAACATGTATGAAGCGCCATAAGTCTAAATGAAACGTTCTTTCGGAGGCGCAAAGGTACATGACATAGATGATAAAGCCGGTTGAATAATAGTAATAGGAAAAGTACATAATAAAAATAATAACAAAGATAAGTGAAATTGGCTCAAACTTAGCCCAAATGCGTGCGTACACATATATTATAAACATTATAGTACATAGCAAAAAAATTATGATGATCAAATTGATTAAAATATATGATATGATAATTGCATCGTAAGAATGAGATTAACTTACAGTGACTCCAAGTTAGTCAAACCAGCATCAAACCGCTGTCTAAACGTCCGATTTCCCTACACAACGTTTCGCCAGACGTCTCCCCACTACCCTTTGTTCGCATCAGCTGTTCGCTGCGCGCGCCATGCGTGTTCCCATGACAACGAACGAAATCGGCTGCGAGTGAACGAAACGAACTTTTTCCCGCCGCCGGCTGTCGACAGATTTGTGTTCTATCGATCAACTGTAGCGTACGGCGGAGACGTGACGCGTGTACGATCACGCCACTTCGACCATTCGTCACCTGTCACCAAGCCAGAGGTTACATTTACTTGTAATCAATTTGTCACGATTTTGTACTTACATTCGCGTTGTCGCAATGCGTGTTGATCGCAAACAGCTCCGGAATTGTATCTGAAATGGAGAAGGACTCTTGTCTCTAGGCGCTATAGTCCCTATACATGTATCAACTGTAAACGTGGTTTAGTTCTAGTTATAGTTGTTTCCAGCATTCGGCAGGGTTCATGGCTCTGACTGGCCAGTCTTGTGAGGTCTCATGGAATTTGTATTATTTCAGAACATTTCTATGCTGGCATTGAGGGTGGTCACTGCCAGGGTGGTCACTGCCAGGGTGGTCACTGACAGGGTGTTTGTCGTCCTAGGTATTGTTACGTCCCTAATTAGCGGGAGGGCGATTCACAGACCATGGCAATTGCTTTCCTGTGTAATATAACATGTAGCCCTACTACATACAGTGTATGTGTTAGCATAACAACTTGTGGATAACTTGGAGTAGCCGTATTTACCTCCCCCATCAGTTTCGCGATCAGAGACAGGCCAGGAAGTTAGTCACTGTTCTCTCGAGTAGAACTAAAAGTACAGACAGAAAGAAACTGTGAGGTCGGAGTGTTGAGCTCGTTCCTGTGGCCGTCCAGGTGTCCTCCATTGGATTCGGGCGCAATTAACTCACTTCGTGCCCCCCTGCGGCAGACACTGTAGACCTATAGCACCGTCTCGCCTTGGGCGTCTAGCCAAGTGGCGCTTCTCGCACAACGCGCCACCATCGGCGCTAGCCGCAAGTATCCACGCACGCGCTCTGTCCGCCAGGGCTCGTCTGTTACTTACTTAAAGATATAACGCTCATTTTATTGAAGTGTGCGTGTGCGTGTGCGTGTGCGTGTGCGTGTGCGTGTGCGTGTGCGTGTGCGTGTGCGTGTGCGTGTGCGTGTGCGTGTGCGTGTGCGTGTGCGTGTGCGTGTGCGTGTGCGTGTGCGTGTGCGTGTGCGTGTGCGTGTGCGTTTGCGTGTGCGTGTGCGTGTGCGTGTGCGTGTGCGTGTGCGTGTATAATATGTATAATATGTATAATATGTATAATATGTATAATATGTATAATATATATATATATATATATATATATATATAATAGCGTGTATATATATATACAATTATAATATATGTATATATATATATATATATATATATATATATATATAATATATATATATAATATATAATTATATATTATATATATATATATATATATATATATATATATATATATGTGTGTATTATATATAATAATAATATATATATGTATATTATATATATATATAATATTATATGTATGATATTATATATATATATATATATATATAATATATATATTATATATATTTATAACATAATCAACTAAACTGTTAATGAAATATACGCGCACAATTAGACACACTAAAACAACTTGCATTTACGAAAGTATGTATGTCAGGCCGTGATAGTGGGCTGGGGCGTGTCTATTCAGGTTAAATTATACATGGGAAGACACATTATACAGTGTGGATTATTTATGTTATAGAAAGCAGCTCTGTCGCACCTTTGACGCTTGACCATTGAGTGGACTGACTACTGGACACGACTGTACACAGACCTTGACCATGACAGCCGGACAGGTCATCGAGTTTACGAAACACACTTGTTACACCGGGTATCTGGGGGTCAGCGAGGTCACAACCTACGTATTAACTAGATGTATAATTATATATGCGATTAAACGCACTTCTTCGCACACTGAGTGTCAACGTACTCGTTTGTTATCGCACTTTAGAGTTTATATATATATATATATATATATATATATATATATATATATATTATATATATATATATGCATATATCGCGATAAGTTTGGGGGCAATATGGGTCATTATTCATAAACGAAATTACAACTGTCAAATTATATCTATAGATGTTATTGTTAATTTACGCCATAAATATGGCATTATTTTTCGACAAAATCTACCCAACGTCATGAACAGTTATTACTCGACGGTGGGGGAGTATCACCCTGATCTGTCGCGGTCTGCAGAATGACGCGATGACGTGCGATGACGTCACAATCTCTTCCGTTACAGCGCGTGCGTGTTGGTCAGGTTCAGGCCGTTTTAAAGAATGCTAGCTCTGACGTAGACATACACTGCTGGTAACACTATCCTGCAGACGCGCGCCGCATTGTTGTCTCAACGCATGCGTCAGCGGCACATTTAAATACTTCAAAGGCTGCCGGGTTTACCAATTTTAGTGTCCATGCAGACCGTACTACGATGGCACTATGTGGCCGATTTAGATCAGCGATAGTTAATACAGATAACAGCGATCGAATTGCACAGTAATTAGGAATCTAATTGTTGAGAACAAAGCACGTGTACTGTCCATAACACACCCATCACCTCGACTTGGCCGACGGCGAAAGGTAATTCCCCAGCAACGGAGTAATTTTCCGGTTTATGTTTTCAATCAATAGGACTGACGCGACAGAAGTAGTGAGGGCAGACGCTGACCCTATTGTCGGTCGCTGAGGTCAGTCGCTGGCTGGGACGGCCGGACAGTAGTGTGGCGTCGCCCAGGGAGACCGTGTCGAGGTCACTCAGTAGCAGTGACGAACGTCGTGGTCAATGCGGGCCAAGTTCGCGACATCCCATCCGCCCACAGACCCTCACTAGTGTGAGACTACGAGGACGTGGAAATGTTTGTCCAGGCCGCTTGGCATTTAAATACGATTCCATTCAAGTAGGCATATTATACATTAGTGTTTTCGTATACCTGCAATAATAAATCACAAGGAAATCTAATATTCGTCTAAAAATTCACGCCAGTATAGTACCTGTGTCACATAGAATATGGACCCATGGAAAATGGCCCCCGTGTCCATATTCAGAATACGGACCCGGGGGTCTATATTTTATGGGGGGTCTAATATCCTATATGTGCCAAAGAATATGGACCCCCATAGAAAATGTATCTGGGTCCATAATCTATAGGGGTCCAATCCATATTATATCGGGGTCCATATTATATGTGTTGAGAATATGGACCCCTATAGAAAATGGACCCCGGGTTGTGTTGTTGATATAATTTATTTCTGAAGTAACTTAGTAACTGAGCCATACCTATGATTCGAATTGAATTGAAATTTAGCGTCTCATACAAGCTCTTAGTAGTTTGTGTGAGCACTGTTGAAAGGGAGACTGTTTCATTCAAAGTTTCAAATGAATGAATGAATGAGTGAGTGAGCGAGCGAGCGAGCGAGCGAGCGAGCGAGCGACGAACGAACGAACGAACGAACGAACGAACGAACGAACGAACGAACGAACGAACGAACGAACGAACGAACGAACGAACGAACGAACGAACGAACGAACGAACGAACGAACGAACGAACGAACGAACGAACGAACGAACGAACGAACGAACGAACGAACGAACGAACGAACGAACGAACGAACGAACGAACGAACGAACGAACGAACGAACGAACGAACGAACGAACGAACGAACGAACGAACGAACGAACGAACGAACGAACGAACGAACGAACGAACGAACGAACGAACGAACGAACGAACGAACGAACGAACGAACGAACGAACGAACGAACGAACGAACGAACGAACGAACGAACGAACGAACGAACGAACGAATGAATGAATAACACTCTTAGTTATTTAACCATCACACAATACGGAACAATTAGTTGATAGGATACACAGTATTCATAGTCAAAGACGACTGGCATTTTATGACTATGGTAGATAACATGTAAAAATAATAAAAACTGTTTTTACAAAAGTGTTATGAATGTTGGCTGTGATATTCTAGTTACAATGTAGGAACTGCATTATACTATCTTACCAATTTGTTCAACTTTTTAAAACGGGGGATCCAAATTCTATAAGGGGGTCCACATTCTATAATAGAATATGGACCCCTGGTCCATTTTCTGTGGGGGTCCATATTCTATCTGACACCGGCAGTATGACGTAACATGTTATCTGCCGCACCGAATCATGTAAGCTGAAACTTTGATAACAATCAGAGTTGGCCGTAAATAACAGCGTTTTGTACACAGCTTGATAATATGGTTGCATCATACACAAAATAGCCGTGTTTGGCTAACATAGTCCACGTGTCTAGATATGAATGAACAACGACAACTTCGGTAAACCAATCATATATTGAATGTTTGTTAGCGGTCTTCTAGTCCGGCAACAAACATTGCGGTCTTTTCCAGTTGGAAACTAACATCGCAGCATAGTCCGACAGAGGGCAGTGCCAAGAAGCATCCGATAGACGGCGCTATCGCAGCTGTTGCGTTCACGACTAACAATAACCACGGACATCTTTCATCGCTGCAGTTGGACACCTCCTTATCTCGTTACGCCTGTTGTGGGAGGTGTGGACAGCGAGACACTCAATTTCTTGGCGCGGTCATTTAAGCGAGCGTGTAATCTACGCTGCGTCGTGTCCGTGGACGGTGGCGTCTGGCTTATGTCAGCTGACCGACGAGATAATGGCGTCCGCGTGCACCAGTGCTTAGGCGGGCCACGACAGATGTGTGGTCCATAAATTACAGCTGTAAGAACCGGATGGTCTGTCGTGGTTGGGTGGGGGCAACGTGTGTATGCAAATTGGTCGACGTTTTGCTTCATTATTGATGTCTGAGATTTCAAAGTCTTCAGCCAAGGAGCAATTACAGTGCGAACAAAGTTATTTCAAATTATACCTCCAATACAAACAGGCCCGTAGCCGAACGAAGGAAACATCATAACGGCCGCCTATGGAGAAATCATATGTGGTCTTAAGTCTACAAGTAGATTACACTTGAGAATTAATTCAACAGACTGGCAGATTTTTTGGAAGATGGATTTAAAATTCAACGGGAAAAAGGAACATTTCCAAACTAGGAAATGTCCCTCCAGCAACATGCCACTTATCCAAATACAATCAACAGTTAGACCTCGGCGATTGCTTCAACGGTTTTGGCAAGTTTTCAGATGGCGGGAAACAGTCGCACTGTCTGCACTCACACGCCCGCGGTCGCCGTCTCAAGTGTGGTCTGGTGTCTACTGGCGACGTCCCCAGTGTACTAGAACTAGGTGGAATTAATTCGTCGGGGCGGGAACAGCACTGAGGCGCGCAGATGACAGGCGACAGGCGACAGATCTCCACCGCGACACTCGTATGGCACCACGACATCCACACGTAGGCCCTAAAAGTGTCAACATTTTACCGTGTGTGTGTGTGTGTGTGTGTGTGGTGTCGTGCGTGCGTGCGTGCGTGCGTGCGTGCGTGCGTGCGTGCGTGCGTGCGTGCGTGCGTGCGTGCGTGCGTGCGTGCGTGCGTGCGTGCGTGCGTGCGTGCGTATTTAACGTTCGCGCCAAACATTATAAACACGTTATTGATTCGTGAAAATGTTCATCAAGTCGGAAGAATACTATATTCACGCAAGATTTATCATTTCAACAAGAAATAAATGTTGATGTGAGTTGAAATTTATTAATTGTGAAATAAGAAATGTTGTGTTAATTAAGACGTTATTGACTATTCGAAACATTGCACGTGTTTTTGTCTTCGATTGTTCCGTGCGTAGACTCCTATTACTGTACAGTCAACCGATTGGGTCAAGTTTTACGCAAAGAAAACAGCATAATTTTCTGTCATAGCAAACAACATCAGGCGCGAATATCTTTACATTTACGTTTTCCACGCATTCCGGTATATCGCGATTTTCCTTTGATGAAGGTGTTTCATCGTTTTTCATTTTATTAATTAATTTGTATTGATAGTTTCACTTTCGCTTTCGCGGAAATACATCTCCAATCGACATAGCAGCCAACAGCAACTACAAATGCAAATATTGTTTTATAAAGTAGAGATGAAGGTAAATGTATATAACAAATCTCCAACACTAGCACGACGTCATCGCCCAGTTTTCATGAGAAATTAGGTATTTCGACTATGATCGAACGAAGTGTAGGTCTGCTGTTGGTCGTGACGTTACTGATAAGAAGGGCCCAATGAAAAGAGCAATGAAGACCAACAAATATAAGCTTTGATTAAGCATACTATAGGTCTAGGCTACATACGAACACAACAGGAGCTACACTGACACTGACACTGACACGCGCACACGCACGCGCACGCGCACGCGCACGCGCACGCGCACGCGCACGCGCACGCGCACGCGCACGCGCACGACACACACACTCGCACACTCGCACACGCACACGCACACGCACACGCACGCACGCACACGCACACGCACACACACGCACACGCACACGCACGCACGCACCACACACACAAACACACACGAAGACACGCGCGCACGCACGCACGCACGCACGCACATAAACACACACACACACACACACACACGAACACACACCTGACCACACACACAAGCACGCACGCACATACGCACACGCACGCACGCTACACACACACACACAGCACGCACGCACGCACGCACGCCCACACACACACACACACACACACACACACACACACACACACACACACACACACACACACACACACACACACACACACTTCGTTCGTCTACGGTCGGTCCGCTAGGGGTTGCAGCGCTGACTAGTTCTCTGCCACTCCGCTGGGAGACACCCACTCAAAAGAACGCGCCGCAATCCTTGTGTTTTGCTCATGGCCTGGATAGAGAATACAACAGAAGTTTGTTACATTTAATATTGAATATTGACTTAGAACATCTTTAAGTTTGTTTACCACCGGGATATGTTACTCCTTCAAGATTGAATGTAATTTGTCTAATGAAGGCCCGGGAAGCTACAACAGGATTTCGTCAAGACGTCAGATTACACATGGTTTCGGTTTGGTGTGTGTGGGTGCGGGTGGGGGTGCGTGCATGCGTGCATGCGTGATTGCGTGCGTGCGTGAGTGCGTGTGCGTGTGCGTGTGTGCGTACGTATGCAAACGCCGTCGATTTATACAAAATCAAGTAGGTTATTATGAAGGACATTCATTGAGTACAGTATTCTGATAAACGGGTAATAAAAAAACAGAAGACGCCTCATAAGAAATGCACAAGAAAGGCCGGAAGAATAACAGTGCATTAGCTATAAATCATCAACTGTAGTGCAATTATTCTTGGAGGCAGCCATTAATACGGACTTCGTAACAAAGGTAGGCGGAAGCAGTTGCTCTTGGCGGGAGGCTGCTTCAAGGCGATTTTGGAGAAGAAAAACTGTTGCCACTGTCGCCACTTGTTATGACAGCAAAACGAATGTCTGCCACTTCCGAGGCGAGTTCCGTTGTGTGTCATAAAAGGGCGTCATTGCAAAATGGCGGGAAACGCGTTGCGTAGGAAATTAATTTATGGTCGTTGATTGACTAAATCTGCGCCTAGCAGCTAATTAGTGGCAACAGCAAGACGTCTTCCGGCTGAGATGTATAAATGCAATGTTAATTGCTGCCCAGACAGAACGCGTCAGAAGAATTGGTCACCAAGCGTTAATGACGATTGACGAAAAAAAGTTCATATTTCCGTCGCTGTTGTATTGCTAAATAGCAGACAGCCAGGAGGGTATCGAGTGTAATTGGCAATGGGTAATTTAAATAAAAAAACATGCAAAATCGGCTTAACAATAAAAGCTTGTTTACATGTGTACCAATAGCACCTTTGGGAAAATGACGCGGACTTGACAAGGAAAGGAAATACCTCGATCGTGTAGATGGAATTTAGCGGAATGCAACGACACATCTATAAATGTCGCCGTGTTACGTCAGATTAACATAAAGCCTGTTGACGATAGCTAATTGTGGGTATATTATCCGTCAAACACCAATTCACGCCGTATTGTTGCTGATAGACGCTGTAGTATTGGCGTCTCGGTCAAAACAAATCGTAAACGACACAATAGCACAGCGTGGTTCGCAGACGCCGGCCATTCAACGTCGATTACATTAATCAGCAGACGGAATGCTAAACATTTGGCAGAGGCTTGCGTGTCAACCGCATTTAATTCATTCTAATTGCATTAAACATCGACAGTGCGACGTCCAGATTTATGGAGTCGAGTCGTTTAAACCGATTGCCAAATCATCCGTGCCAAATGTACGCTGCTGTGTTAAGCCGGTTATATTGCGTTCAAGAGAGCCGTGCACTCTTACGCAATACAATTTGCGTGTTGTTAATTTGTCAATAATTGCGCCCTATCAACACGTCCTCGCTTAGTGTATTAGTTCTGGCGCGGAAAGACGATTAGAAATGGACCGTAGTTCAAAAGATGCAAAGGAGTGATTGGACGGACACCATCTGGCATCAACAATATAAATAATGGCTTTATTAACTCTCCAACTCTACTATGCCCAGCGTCGTTTACAACTCAATGCTACTGTATGCATGTGTTTTACGTTAATCCATATGTGTACAAAATAACATTCGAAAAAGCAAATAAAGAAACAATGCAGAAAACGAACAGGGTTCGCCAAGTTTTATGAAATGATGAATAAATTGCGAAGGAGTCTCATCACCAGCAGCGGTCCCTCGAAACGAGGATGACGTCTTCCAAAGGTCGGTCATGTGTCGTGAGGTGACTCAAGAGCCCGATTCTTGACCTGCAGATCTTGTTGCAGTGTGGGCAGGAGGTCTAGATGGAAGGGAAACGTGAAGATGTTGAGACACCCCAATCTCCTTTCTCCTCCGCCTCGTGAAGCCTTTGTCTCAAATTTGGCCGTTGCCTGGTATATGCTGTCGTGGAGTGTCTCAGGATTATGACAACGTTGGTAGGGCAACCAAATCTGGACTTAACTTTCCAGAGAGCCTCACAGTTGATGGAATCGAAGGCCACAAAGATCATGTCCGTGGTTCCTCCGGATGTGCTGAAGCCACACTGGCTTTCATGTAGTATGTCTTCTGACAGCGGGAGCAAGCGGTTAAGAATAACACGAGCGAGTATTTTCCCCGCTGTGGAAAGAAGGACAACCCCCCGGTAGTTCCCAGAGTCTAATTTAGTTCCTTTTTTTAGATGGTAATGATATTAGTATTTCTGGGATCTGGCTGGATTTACTTGTCTTGCCAGATCTTGCATATGAGTTCATATAGGGACGAAGAAGAGGTATATTGTAATTTTAGTAAAGTAGATCTGTTGTTTTATTGGCTGCGTGGAAGACCGGCAAACGCACACCTGGGAAATGTGATAAGATAATTTTTACTAAAACGTTTCTTGAAATGAAAATAACATCATTATTTTATAATTTGTTTAGTACACATTTAGTATACACAATACAGAATCACGGCTTTGCTACAGAAATTGTCTAGGTTGGCAGGAACAGTGGTACACATATAACAACTAATATCATATATGTTGTGCAATATAATAATAATAATAATATAACCATTGTTTAGGGCAGCATATATTTCTCTATATGCTTGGTATAGCCATTCCACAAAAGCTTTGCTTTTCCCCTCGTTGTTGTTGATAACTCCAGGTTCACATGTATAGCTTCACCTTATGTGTGTTTAGATTTGAATGTGTCCTGCTAGCCACTGGTTGGCTGTGGTGGTTGAACACTCTAACCACCACCACCACCACTGCTATTTGAAAGTCATGTTCCCTTCAAAGGCCAGCACTACCTTACACCATGCCTGACTGCAGGTGAAAAGCCAAGTTCCATTTCTGGAGTCTGGACCATCCTAATTTATAACTGGTTTAACTGACTGACATCTCAACAGGTTACCTCCTGATATGGCAGACTGGTCTCTGATTATTTTCAGTAGTTTTACCAAAATGTCTTGTTACCGAAATGTCTAATTACCAAAATGTCTAGTTACCAAAATGTCCTGTTACCAAAACGTCCTGTTACCGAAATGTCTGTTACCAAAATGTCCATTTACTCTGATAGACATATTATGCAAATGAAAACTGAATGTTCCCGACAGTAGTTTTGTTTTCACTATGCAAAGTCGTTCTGCGCGAAAGCTCGGTTATTGCAAATTATTTGCGGAAACTAATTATTCCTATTCTGCCTACGCCGAACTGACAACGCGAGATGACGTAGGTCTTCTAATTGATCGGTGCAGCTATATTTAAATGACAAGTGTCTGGATATACAATGGTCATTCCAGTCAATCAGTGCACAGCTTGCATTTTGAACTGTGGTCTAAGCATAAGTGAATAGCGGACATGCATAAAAGAGAGGCGTCTACGTCATGATGCAGTTTGAGGCATTTGGCTGGCCTCGTGTCGCGGATGGTCTATGTTTGCGCCAACCGCTGTCATCACGGACATTACTAATGTTGCGCTTTAGACAATTAGCACGATTATTAAGTAGCATATGACAAATATATTCAAAATAACAAGAATGTCAAGTACAGGGTATTTTGTAATGTGTGCACTTGCGATACGAAACATTAATTCGTGCTAGTAGGCACTAGGCACTAGGCACTAGGCACTAGGCACTAGGCACTAGGCACTAGGCACTAGGCACTAGGCACTAGGCACTAGGCACTAGGCACTAGGCACGTCAACGAAATCCGCGTCAATAAACTGAAATTGAGGAAACACATAATCCGTCTTGCGTAACATAAATGTTGTGATTATAATATTAAAATGCCATTCAGTGGTTAGTTCTGCAACTAGTATCAGTGTGTCTCAGTGTCTGGCGTGTGGCGATTAGTACACAGTTCCGTGTATCTCATCGGTTGACGGGGGCAAAGTTCGTTTATTTTATGTTCTGTGTTAGTTTCGGCTGATCCTCCAGAGGCGCTAACGACCTCCTCGCTGGTTTACGACTAGGCCTGTAACGACTGACACCCAATCGAATGCGTCGTTTGGATATTCTTTGATTCATTTAGGAGTAATTCATTAGCCAAATTCACGATACACGTTTCGTTAAGCAAGTCTCAATGGCACAAAACTTTATGTTTATTTTAGAAAAGTTACCGGCTAATCGCGTAATGTGCTGTTGGTAAGGTAATAATTACTCGCTGCGTCGTGTGACACTTCGGCAGACATAATGATAAGCGTATTGTTGCGGTGTCCCCCGTAAAACCGGTGGCCGGTTACAGCCTAGGCTCACTGACCGGTGCAAACGTGTACATCTGGCAAGAGTTATGGTCTTCTGTGAGGCCGAGGGGTTGATCTTGTAGTATTGGATAACCATCACAGGTTTATTGCACTAGAACGCCATAGAACATATGATATCAGTGCATTAGCATGTAAAAACCTCATCTTGAGGACACCGACACGATGTAGACTATAATGTGTGGTTCTCTAGGATTATACGTACCTAGATTGTCTAAAATATTCTTACAGAGGCTTATGCAGTTCCAACGATTTATTTTGTATGTGTAAAATATATTTATGAACATTTACGTATCTATATACTTAGCTATTTGACGTCTTAAATTATTGTGTATATTTATTTGTAACCTCCAGTCGCACCCCTTTACTGGTCGCTCAAGCTGGAATCTTTCTTGAACGACGAGGGGTGTGACCATGAACCTTGTTTGTTTTCTTTTCGCTTAGTGAACAGGTTGAGATGTTTCCAACTGTCTTCGTAGTCTCTGTCTTATACCTCTCATCACTCGTCACTTATCCACAAATGTTTATCAAGTTTATGTGTCGCTGAAGAGAGGGTAATAAAGATTAGGTTCTCACCATTACATTTTAATGCAATCCTAGGCCCTTCTCCGTTTTCTCTTGATCAAGAATTAATTGATATGTTTATTATAGCTACTTCCCGTTATAGCTACTCGTAATGTTTGGCATGCAACGTAGTGCAAACTGGCAGCGTCATGTTGAGCAACTTTCAATTCTGTTGCTGCATGTTGCCTTTATAGCTTCTACGACCTGGAAGATGTTGGGATGGTGAAGACACTGCAGAGGACAGGTGCTTCATCAGATGGCAGTGGCTCAAACCTGTCTGAAATACTGAATGGTCCCTTATCTGGCTGTATTGTGAAATAAAAAAGTAGCTATAACGGGACTAGTTACTCATGAAGTTCAACTGTCGAACATACCGAGGAGCTATAACGGGAATAAAAAGTAGCTATAGCGTGAAATAGCTATAACGGGAAGACACCTTTGATACGAGCAGTTGCAAGGGTGCCACGATTTAACAGTATTCGTCGGTTAGGTTTTCAGCTGTTCAGTGCCAACCACAAATGGGTTAATTCCGTCATATTATCCAGCGATATTACATCTGGCTATCACGTCTTCTCTCGTTCACCGGGCTAGCAGAATGCTGGTCTCTATTGTAGTGGTGAGATCAAACCAGGAGAGCTCTCAAGTTTCTGCTAAGCCCTGAATCTGGTGTTGTCTGTACAAGTCATGCTCTTGTAGATGACATTCTGGCTTCGTAATATTTCCCTGCTTCTGACAAGTTGTATAATATTTTTTTCGCAGTCTGTTTGAAAGCAAACGTTGTCTTTTATATTGCTAAAATATAACTTTGTAGATTAACGTTTAATTTTCAACACCTTTAGTTTATACCACCTGTGTTAATCGTTATTAATGTTTCATAATAAATTATCTGATTATTTGCTGAACGGAAAAATAATACGCTGTAGATCTTTATAAAGGAGTCAGCAGTAAAGGTGACATTAAAGACAATCACAGTGAAGTCGATAAACTAAAGCGAAGCACACATTTATTATAATAAAATGCAATCGCCAGTGACCTTGAAGTGGGCAGCAACAGATGTAATCCGTCGCCCCTCCCACCCCAGACCAATTGACACAATAAACCAAGTGACAAAAAAACTGTAAAATATATTTAACAAATAAACGGTTCTGCTATTTTTGTAATGTAATTCCAACTTTATATATGAAACTAAATCTCTGTAACAAACGACATTGTTCCGCTGCCACAAAACACACAAACAAACAAATGCATGTATATAGAATTCCATTCTGGACAATTACTAAGTAATCAGTAAAGATTTTCAACATGGTGTAAACTCACAAACAAACCAGAAACTCGCACTTCTGAGAACGAGCAACATTGCTGACACAGCGACACGAGACTGGGTCAGCTGGAAGAGACTGACCACACAAGCGACTGAACAAGTTTCAGTTATACAGAAATGACTGTAATTTGCAGGCAAATTCAAGCAGAACTGCACAAAAGTGCAATGGAAACCTGACCAACTTGCTAGAGAAACTCAACTATGAATAAAATTAAACTGATCAGGTCCAACTCGAACAGCCTTTATGGGAAATTCAAGTGGACCACAATTTCCACTCGATATCTAAAAATTTATGAAGAAATGTTTCTATATTATTTAACTGCATCCACATAGTTTAACTGTGGAGGGTCAACATTCAAATGGTACTGTACAAGCCAAATTCCAGTATCCGGAACAAGCACTTCCTAGCATGAAAGTGTATGTGACAGTTTCCCAACTACCCTAGTAATGAAGCTGCATTGATATGTGCGTCACATTAATCTACTAATGTGCGTTCTGGGGCCATAAAAGAATCCCACACCCTGCAAATCAAACGTAATATCCCAAAAATGCCTTCTGGAACTCTTAAATACGAGAGGTAGAAAATCGAGGTGAGCACAAAAAACAAACAAACGAATCAACGAAGAACCATCAAGTAGCAACAATTTGACAGTTTCCGCAGCACTCCATTATGCCAGTTCATGTCTCTGAGGATAAAACAGATTCTTTACGCGTCTACCCATGCAAGTCATTTCCCAGAATGTTCCGTGTCACCTGGCTGTTTCCTTCATCTGTGTCCTTCCAAACTGACCCACCAATGACCACTGCTGATGCTACAATATTTAACTACAACACACAACTATAGCACATAGATGTCACATTATGTACAAACATGGAAGCGGAAGTTCCGACAGTCGGCTGCGCCAAAGTCCAACAGTCTGGCAGCACCAATAATAATAATAACAGTCTCCATCTCCAACACATACACATTTATATATTACACTGAGCAACTGTCTGTTTCGCCTCCGTACCGTCACGTAAGATGCCTCCTTTTGGCGCTGATTCGTTGATGATGGCACAAAAACAAATCGCACGATATTCCAGGTATTGCACTATGCGTGACGCCACCGACGTGGGCCGCGATTTGGCCCTGCACTACGACGAATTCTGCACTATGACTGCGGGACGATGCAGTAGCTGCACTGGTGACGCCATGTAGCGTTTCACCGGTGGAAGTGATAATGTCGATGTGATCTTGAGGTGGTTTGCCATGTGCGAGACAGGCAGTTCATGTGTCGAGCTCTCCGATTGGCTATCGTCAAGGTCACTGCAAGAGCTCTCCTTTTCGCTCTCCTCACTGTGTGGAATGCGCTGTGCGGCGGCGTTTGCCGGCGATTCGCGCCCGTAAAGTACTTGGTCACCCTCTAGGTGGCGTATCGCCTCAACAATTGTGTCGAGGTTACGACGCGACATCGAGCTGCTGAGGATAGATGGCGGCATCGAGCGGTGTGATGGGAGTGGCGTCTTCGCTGTAAGGAGATGGTCCGGCCGACATCGATCCTGTAGATGCTGGTGCTGGTCGTAGTATCGCTGCAAGAACACAAACACATGTCACGACCACCTGTCATCAACCAGACGTATCAGCGACCCAGGCAGTGTCAATGATAACGACACCAAGTCATCCACACACATTGTATTGTCATTATGTTTTGCTCGCTCTCGCTCTTGCTCTCTCCATTTTTGCAAATAATATATGCTAACTTATGAACACTGTAGCTGAGTAATCAGTGTATTTAACCAACAACTACAGATATTTATTTAGTGGTTAACCACTCTCCAGGGGGCAACACTAATGGGAATAAGTTTGGAAATATAAAAATACTGCATTTGGTGATAATAACTACTTCACTTTGGCTTGCTCCATGTGTACTCACTACTATAATGTGTTAAGTAACTGTGTTCTGATTACACTACTACACTGTTGTTGTTATCCCAGATGTTTCCTGACTCGTCTCTCACCTGTTTCTCCTCGTGATATCTCATCTGAGCCTCAACATGCGAGGCGATCTGTCGTAGGTGGCGCTCTGGGTACAACTGCGTCTCGAGCTGGCGTGTTTGCTCCTCCAGCCTCACCCGTAGGTGGCGCTCATGCTCAAGCTGGCGGCGTAGTTCGACCATCTCGCGACGCATTTCATCCACCTCGTCGGAATCTCCACCACTCAGACTGATGCCTTCGTCTGATGATTCTGTCAACGGACCACCAGAGATGAGACAAAGGGACCAATACAAAGACATTCAAGAGTTGAGATATACCATACACCTCTGCATAAACTTCACTCAAAAATCAATTACAGCAGTGATGTTTTCTAATGCCTGGGAATGCTATTTTCCGTGCAGGTGAAACGGTGCATCACATTAGCAGATGGCAACAGTTGGTGCAACCCCCAGGTAAGAACTCTGCTTGAGGGAAGGGCCCCCTTAATGTATCACAGTTGGTGGTTTTTAGGGAGCCTGCATTGGTGACGTTCAGAGATGAGATCAAGGAATTTATAATTTTTATCATTTAAAGAACATTTTATATATATTATATATATTTATTTGTCATAGTTCATTTTATTGTATATAGGCACTACATGACTCAACGCCAGAATACATTCCTATTTAACATGAAATATACCCGTCTGTTGAAAATGGGAAATAAAGCTTTATTATTATTATTGTGATGATGGTTTCCGTACCTGTGTCTCTTTTCTTGCGTTTCGGAGGCGGTGACCCCTCTGAGCTGCCATCACTGTCCAGCTGCCTCATCTCCTGCAGCATCAGTTTCAGCTTGGCGTTCTGCAGCTGTAGTCGCTTCTTCTCCTGCTCCAGGGAACTGATGTACTCCGACGTCTGTTGCAAAATGGCCGCCTAAAATGGAGACACACAGTAAGTTATACGTACTGACTCAACATGAAAGGCCACCAGGGTTTGTTTACATTCACTTAAGCCCAACCTGGCTTTTTTTATTTATAACTCCTTAACTATGATCTCGAATACTGAAAACTGTCCAGACCAGGATGCACAACCAGGACACTTTAATCAAGTGTATCATGTAATAAATAGTGTCCTCAGTAACACTGCAGCAGCCTTATGCATTTTTTATTATTAAAATGCTCCTTAATAATGATTGATTTCCATCATGGGCTCATTATCTTAGTGAAATGCTCCTTAGGACAACCAACAATAGACAATGAGATGCTGCAACATTCGCGAAAACTTCCAGTGCCTCATGTGATAGATCACTTATTCAGGCATTCATTTAGATTAATGGCACTTTGCTCAATACACGGATAACAAACCACATTTTATATGACCTAGTAAGTCTGTCCAGGACTGGTAGTTATTATATATTCATTTAAAAGCAAATACATGAAAAAATACAGTATCAGACACCTGCCTAGCATTAAAAGCAAGATAAAATCCTGGAAAACTACCAGTGGTGCCAAACAATTTCAAGCAACACCAGCAGCCAGTTCTGTCATTGTACAGACCCTGAGAAACGCTGCCAAATTCTTAGTCAAAGCTGGAAAACCACAAACACCTCTGGCATTTGACTTACACAGGATTACTGCACAGGAGATACACAAAGTTAACTAGCACTCAGCTTTAAACGACATTGACAAGGGACCCATGGCTAGGGCCTTGAGGCCAATGAACTACACGACAGGCCCAAATATGCAGTCAATGGCCGGTGAAAATTACACCTGTCTGGCTTCTGTGAAGACTATTGAGTATTGACTCTACAGAGGTGATCCATGCAAGGAACCTCCACAGCACACCAGTGGGTTTTGACTTGCTGCTGACGTGTATATATTTGTGTGCACTAGTATCAAGGCTTAATACAATGTTAGTGTACCAGAGGTATAAGCCAGCTAGCCAGGTATTCTGACATGGTTGAGTGAACCAATCTATTTCCAGATAGACTATTGTTGTTATCGTGTTATCATACGCATCACTGTCCTCAGCTGTTCTGGTGGGTCCCTGGAACATGTATATGGAGTGGACGGATACCTGGATAGACTGGGCCCTTTGACATGCACAATAAGCAAAAAAACAAATGAATCCATTGAACAATATGAGCAAAAAAGCAAATAAATCCATTATCTCCCTAAAACACATACTAAAACATATAATGTTTCCCCTGGGTAAAATGGTGGGCGGTATAGACAGGAGCTGTGAGTGTGAAATGGCACCCCCTGCAGAATTTGATGTTTGGGCACCATTGATCCATTCAGAGATCAGTTTATTTAGGCTATACGCAAAGCATCATGGTAAACATGCGTTAATCTACATGGTGCGAAATTCAATTTACCCAAACAATAACTATAATAACTGTGACGACTGATGAATAGTCAAAGTGAGTTGTCACAGGCAAAGTATAAAAAATACATATACCCAGGTACATCACTGTGTTTACATTTTGGACAAACTTCTCCACACATGTCCATGTTTGCCGAAACACAACCGCAAAAATTGACAATCTCCAAACCATGTAGCATGTCAAGACTTCGCTAGGTGTCACCATTGGCGACAAAACGGGGCTTAATGCCTGCATGGCCACAAATATGTGATTGGATGGCCGATTTGTAAAATTATTCACATTGTCCAATAGCGTTACTTGTAAGAGGTACTTCCTAACTGGCTCTGAGCAACTTTGGAAGACTAAAATACATCGGTACAAAATGTGTGATGTTGCAGAAATGCCTTTTGTATAATTTGCCGACGTTGAATGCGTCATGAAATAAAAGAAAATGCTTTGCATGTAATAACAAAAAAGTGTTTATTTTGGCGTATTGTTTGTGTGAATTGGCCCCCTGTGACCGTTATATACCAGGGGAAACACTGATATACAGATGTATATCAAGTAGTAAATAATAAATTGCTATGTAGTGACTGTGGGAACGAAGGCCTCTAGTTGTTGACTAACCAACATGATCACTACATTAATATTGCAGCTGACTACACATTGACTAATCGTCCCCTGCTATGACACTCCTGTGACGTGTCTGACAAACCACCTATGCATTCACACTAAACCCCTGAATCACCATTGTTTACTTTGTTGCACACATAAACACAGCAGAACTTTCTCAGGTGTATTAAATCTGCGTCACTGAGGGAAAGTATGGCCAGCACTGTCAGCGGGCCGCAGTCAGAGTCACTACAAATATCTGGCCAAAAATTGCTGTTCTATTTCTAAGAAAATAATTATAACCAGGCATCAGTTTTTTGGGAAAACTGGTGGAAGTAAAGGGGACTCATGCTCGACTAACATCTTGAACAATCACATGCGAACACCTCCACGTAACCAGTAACATAAAATGGCTGTGCCAACGCTGGATTCAAAAGCAGTATGATACGCTGTGGCTTACTAATAGATGCTCAACTAATAGATGCTTATTGCTGATCAAAGATGATGCAAACTGACATGCACACATGCTCAATAGTGGATCGTTAACACTGATTGACCATTTTAACATGGAAATAATCATCTTCTGAAATTATGAAGTCGCATGACTACTACCAAGGGACATATAAGAAGTTTGTTGAAGAAACAAGGTGTCTTGGAAATACGGAGTCTCCTAAAAATTGAAGCCTGATAACAATAACAATACCAGGGTAAAGTGATTGTGAAACACCATTATCTTGCGTTTACTCAATAGGCTATCATTGCACCCCATCAATACAGATAAGTATTTTAACAATCAGACCAAGATGACAATGGAAAGAGATAAAACAACTTTACTGTAGTCAAAGGCCAACAATACACATAGGGTCATCATTGTGAATGTCTCAACAAGAGGGCACATGTTCAAAGTCACATCATCTTCAACACAGATTGAAACTAAATCTTGACATCTCATCAGCAATTGAAAACAGAAGTTTATCTTAAAACCAACCTATGTAGAGGAGAGGAGATCCAATAAAAAGCGTGACACACCAAAAGAACAGGATGTGGTCAGGACCACTAACAACAGGCATGGGACTGTTTCATCATCGCTATTATGAGCTCAAGAGCCCAATCCTTTTGGCTGAAAAACTTGTCACCAGCAGGATACTTTTGCTGGTGTCTCCGAAATAGTGTCCTCTGTGACACAGCAACAACATATTTGCAGTTTACAAATGTTCCTAAAATGTAACAATGGATTCTGTTTTAATTATGAATTTTCCCTGAGCTCATAGTCATACTGAAATGATCCCCAGATAGTGCTGAATAGTGACATACCTCTAGACACAGTCACTGCCACGATCACACCAGAATGACTCACTCGCATTGGTTGGCCCCGTTCCAAAGTGAAACGAGGCCACAGACCACCAACCTAGACAGTCACACGAACCCACAACCTCTGTTTATCAACAGCGCAGAAAAAAATTGTAAACAAAATTCCATTGTCCAGCTCAGTCTTTTGTATGCCGCCCATGCGTGGGAAAATAAATATTTAAACACAACTATCTAACTAACCAGCAAACCGCATACACTTGCCTAAATTTACCGTACACCAGTTAAATTTTAAAAACAAATTTTATGGCACCGTCTATAATAAATACTATACGGGTACCTGCACCTATGTATAACGGCTGCATTTAAAAGAAGTTCGGTAAACCTGATTAATCATTGAAATAACCCACCAATCACAAACTACCCATCACAGTCCACCCAAGCCAACATCTGTCACTTTCGTAATGATATAACCACAACGACATCGTAACAACCCAGTTATGCAACACTGACCAGTGAAGTATGATGTTACATGGATGCCTACAAAGGTGGGGTGTCACTGAAGTCACCCAGCTGAGAACCACCCCCTTCATTGCCAGTCAACCTGACTAACAACTATCATTGCTATGTGTGGAATGTGCCCTTTTCACCCCACATTAGACTGCTTGCATTCAGTACAGTCTGACTGCCACAAAAGATCCACAGCCACCCCTCTGTGCAGACAATGTCTATATAGATGCTGGGGGCACTTCCTGCTCTAACTGGCAAATAGAGAAAGTGGTGATGGACCAATCCTATTGGCCAGTTCGAAATGTACTAATTTAAAGAAAGAATGCTTGTTTGTACAAAATACTTGACTGGACAAACAAATATAGCAGTTATTTTTACTTGTTCAACTGGAAAATCAGTTTTTGCTTTGTTTTACATGATAAAAAAAATAATAATAACTGGCACAGCATGTTTTCAGAGTTGTGATTTCTCTAGTTATATAAACACACTGAATGCAAGTATTAAAATTAACTGATTAAATTATACTAGTCAACTAACACAATCAAAATTAAATAATTTCACTATGCAAATGTAAAGTTGGAATCTAGGTAAGGTTTTCTAGAAACAATCCAAATATCTAACAGTCTAATGCTTGCAGCACCATTTGTGAACATTACAGATCCCTCCAATACAATGAGAAAAAGCAGCTTCTAAATTGCCTCCAATGAAGCACTTAATGTAAATAAACAAACATAAATAAACAAACTGGAGTCATGAGCCAAGCTAAGGCCAACAGGAAGAGGTAGACTAAACTTGTGACATACTGAACCAGTTCAGGACAGTAACAGCAGAGATAGGATCACCGTGATTAATGATGGTCAAGCCAGGACACTTTTCAGCTGGCCACAGAAACAACAACAGTGGACCTGGCAAGTTAAGCACATTTGGCATAAATCCATGTCATTCCGAATTGTCAGAAAGCCAGCATACAATCCTCCTGATCCGATTAACACAAGAAACAATTGCTACAATACACTGTAATGCACTGTAAAATCTTCCTAAATCACCAATGTCCACCAATATACTAAACAAAACATCAGCAGTAAATAGTACAGTAATCCAGAAACGATAGGCCACAAATCAACAATAAGACAGATACAAAACTTACACATTTGGCTATGTGCACAAACAGGACTTGTAAATAAAGACACGTCATTTACCTTGCTCAGTTTTTCACTGTCATGATGCGGCAACAACGTCTTCAGAGACTGGAAGCCAGAGTTGATGCTTTGCATCCTTCTGCGCTCGTTACAATTCGCAATTTCACGGCGCATGCGTTTGTCTTGATCAAGCTGACCTTTGGGCGATGATGGCATGCTGTAACATAAAAACAAATGATCTGTTTCTGGTGCACATAGCATTCCTAAAACAAAGGCTGCCATGACAGCACGGATACATATTTGCACTTACTGAACTGTACTGAACTGTAGTCAACAAAACATCATCAATGTCAAGAACATGGAAAAAAATTACAGTTCTCCTTAGACGCACTGTTATCGAGTTCCTGATCACTTTTTTGTATTAGCTCGTTTCCCACAGTGTAAATGTTGTTGTTCTAAGCATTTTTACCTGGATGTCAAAGAAAGTCAGATATGCAATTGCATATTGATACCAACAAACACGCCATGCACAGAAGGCAGGGTACAATACGCTGGGATGCCCTATTACACTCATACAGGGATGTCACAAATAACACAATGCAATTCCAAGTAGGTCCAAATGATGTTATCACTCCACATCAGTGACTATTGAAATGATGAGGTAGTAATTTGTAGGCGGCACCTCGACATGGCTTCAGTTCAGTAAGGGGGTCAGACATTAGTAATCATAAAAGGTCTACTTTTTTCAAGAATCTCACAGGCAAAATCTTGAAGAAAATCAAACACAAGAAAAAATCAACAACGATTGTATTGGATCCATTATATTACGTGTGGGTCACGTTGAAAGTAGATTTCGTTTTATTATTTTGAAAACGTCCAAGTTGTGGAGACAACCCCTAATCGATAGGAAGCCTATCGATTGTCCGGATGTAGCGCGCTCAAGGCGAGACGTCTACTTGGCTCGCTGCCAGCAGACAGCGTCGCCAGCAGAATTAGCGATGCGGCACGTGTTTACATTCGCACAAATCTGCGTGCCAAAACCGGGCACTCTTTCACCGAAATTAGCGTACGCCGACGAATATTTGATGTTTACCAAAGCAATTAGCCGGACACGTAAGTCAATGACCACAGCTGAACAAAAAAACGTCATGTTTCACGTGCATTTGACATTATAGAGAGCGCCCAGCGAACATTGGCAGCGTGCCAACTGGCCGACGTTCAAATCAGCTGCGTTGTTTCTAGCAATTCAAAATGCAACCGAACTATTTTAACTGCACCCACACGAACGCCCTGTTTTTGTTTCGAATAATCGCTACTGTCGATATCCAGCGTTTGATGTGAATATAATGCGGTGTAATCCGCGTGCTTGGCATTCACAGTAATCGTGGCTATGGCAATTGAATGTCAATGATTCATTCTAAGGCCACGGTGGCTGTCAAACCTCTCATCAAGAGTTCGCAATACACAAACTGCAGCTGACCACTGAGAATACACAATATCAGACGTACTGCGTTCTTGCCAGCGAATATTGCGGACAACATTATTGCCGAAACAAGGTCGATTGGCGCAGACACCGTCTGTGTTCAACAGCTGTTCTCGTTTAGGATGACCATTTGGCACCCAGCCAAGAATATCGTTACCCACGTTGAGTCTGGTTCCAACAGCTGCATTGACAATGTATGCGTCTTTTAAATAAATGTGAATATTATAGTTTTATACATACTATAACTCTGCATAAGTCGTAGTTATCATGAAACTCCCGAATTAAATTTAATTGTTTTTATCTTGTATGCCACTTATTGTTATGAAAAAAACACGTGTAGTGCTCATATAAACAACACTGCCCTTGCATGTATAAATAAAAGCATTATTATCATAGACAGTTGAAGCAAACAATGTCCGTGTGAACGTAGCAGTTTCATTGTCACAAGACCACGCGGGTCCACCCACAACCAAATATTGGAACACGATTCAACAACGGTGATGTGCGTCATCTTAAACGTCTAATTTTAGCTGCACGATTTTTAGACAATAACATGTTTAACACGAATGTGTTCATATGAACACAGTCTGGCATACTCTTGATATGTGAAAACATTACAACGCTACAAAAAGTATATTTTCATGAAAACGCCACCGCATACTGTTGCTGCACGCTGCCGCATGGCCGTGTGTAAACAATAGTACCAGGCAGCATTACTACAAACCTTGTCATCGCTCCGCCTAATTCCTTCTGTAACACGGGCATACCATCCATCGTTTTGCGTTTTTCTGTTACTCTAGGATAAAGTGACATCTTCACGTAATTTCCGCAAGTTTTATCCGCAGTGATATATCCAAAAAATATCAATAACACCAATAACAAGATGCAGACTTTCAACAACGAAGGCCTAGTTGTGCAGTTGTAGCCAAGACCAAGAATGAGTAGTAATTTGGCGGGAAACAACTGTTACGCGGTCCTTAATGGAAAATCCGTCCGCACCCATTTCGTTTAAACCGCCAAAATTAATTTGAAGGAATATAGACAAATAAGTATATGATTTATTATTTCTTATATATATCATTTGGGAATATTGCATGGTTACGAAAATATCCGGTATAAATGCCCAATTGCATTAGCTTACATGTGGAACTATTTTGTTCTCGTAGCGGATTGGTGTGCGTAAAACGGTGGGTAGCCGTCTTGTTGGCAAGGCGCGCGAAATCAAACAGTAACAATCACCAGCTGTTAGACGCGTTCCGCGCCAAGTCGGTATGGAGAATTTAGCGTTAATCATGAAAATACAATGCGTTTCGCATGCCAACCGATAACATTTGAGAGCAGATTTCATCGCAAAATGTTGGATTGGTGGAATGTTTACATTATTTCACGTTTAGCTAGCCAGTGCCACACCAGTAAAATGTAACATGCGTCTGATTTGCAAGAGACACATATTCTCCCCACTAAGTCATACCGTCTGGAATGCAGACTGCGTCGAGACATCGCCATATACGTCAATCATGCGCACTGACATTGACCGTATGTATTACCAGCAACTTCCTGATTGGCCATTCGTGCATAGGCACTACTTATTCACTACGTTATTTACATAGTATGAAAGGTGCGTCATTTTACGGTATATATGCGCGTATTTTGCGAGTCATGCACAACAGTTGAAATGAATGACCGTGACCGCATTTCTTTACGTTGAAATAGAAATAGCTCAGAAAGTTACCAGAGTCGACGCTATTAAATCAGCAGAGATTCTGCTGTCCTGAGTGGAGTTCACAAACATTTACCGCGCAAACATTGTATGCATAAACATTACACATAATTATAATTTAAAATCCAATGCAATGAAAATCTTACATAAAATAGTCTAATGCGCTAAATGAAATAACACATTAATAAGCTGAATTGGCGGATTAATTTAATTGTCGGAATGCAATATAATTTCTTTACAACCTGAATGTGTCTATAACCGCACCAATTAGTATAATTATTTATAATAAGTTCCAGACGTCTAACATCAAAGGCGCCGATTCACCAGAGGCGAGTTGTAAAACAACAAATAATATTTTTTTCACTTTATAGAGGCTGTGAGACTTACAACAATAAGCAATACATTTTGAAAGACATTAAACAAATACTGCTAAACAAATCTTGTAATTATTGTTATATATTTCGAAGTTGATTACATTTTTAAGTATACTCATTGTGGCATCAAAAATCAATCAAGTGTGCTTCCTAATGACATTTACCAAGCAATCGTCGCTAATAAGTCAATATGGTGCATTGCAAGTTGACAATGGATAAATCGTAATGCATATATACGAGCTTCTAATGTGGCACATGTCACAGCTCCCCTCCCATGATAGGAGTTTATCACAGGGGTCGAAACTGGGGATGGCTTAATGATTACCTCCCAACATCTAGGAACGAGGTGGAAATCGATCGGTAGTGAATCAATTAAATACTGCAAAACACCAAACAGATCGGTCATGAGCGACGGTCTCCCATGAAGCAGAGGGGCGACGTCAAACTCCTTCTTGCATGGTGTCCTTGACGCATTTCGTTTGACCGCCGCGAAGAGCGTGCGCCAGTCTGCAATTCACCCCGGGAGTTCACCACAGAGGACGTGCTTTGGGAGACGCTCAGTTGACATTGTGATGATATCCGATGTACAACATCCGTGCACTTCGAAAGACGATGGCGTACCACTAGGGAATTACCCTGTCAGGCACAAAAGACAAACGACTGCTCGGCAGGCAAACTGTCTGTCATTTAAAAAAACGCCGACTCGACGCCAGATAAGCGACAGGTCAGCGCAGTGCACAGATTGAGATGTACAGATAAGCTGATGTCGTGATAAACGGATCGTGTGTGGTGTCTGCTCGCCTGGACGCACATGATCGTGTATCTCCCCAGAGCGTCGTTAGGCCTATCGCGATTGTTGCCAACGGTGCGTGTCAGTCAGTGTCGCCTGTAAACAATTATCGTCAGTCAATATGGGGAGCGTGCAATACACACAGGTCACTCAAATACACACGTTACACATTTGCGTGACAAAGCGTCACCCGTATAGTCTATCTATATATCAGTTTGTAGGTAAAACGTAAAACCCCCATTCGTGTATCAAGTTATTTGGTGTTCAAATTTGTTTAGTGTGCATAGGTTTAATAGCAGATTCCTATTACTTTTTAAATCATCGAAAAAAACCACAACGGGTTTCAAAGAAGGTGAAGAACAAAGTGTTCGCAACTTATTTTAAGTAAGCAATGACATAAATGAATGTCAATAATTCATTCTAACATACTGTGTATAATTAATCCGTATGCGTAGATTATAGAAACGCTGCGAGCATTATTCTTTCTATTGTAAATAATACCTAGTTTAGGAGTAAGCACAAACTCTATAATTTGTTGTGCTAGTCTCATGTTTGTTAATTCTGGCACTTACTGCTATAATACAATATTCAAATAATCATTGTACAGTCTACTGTCCAGGAGAATCTATGAGTATAATGATTAAAGCGATGTTTACGACGCCTGCGTATTGTGTACCATTTAGAAAAATTATACATTCTTGTAAACTGATTTAAGCCATACATTCGTGTGTGTGTGTGTGTGTGTGTGTGTGTGTGTGGTGTGTGCGTGCGTGCGTGCGTGCGTGCGTGCGTGCGTGCGTGCGTGCGTGCGTGCGAGCGTGCGAGTGTGCGAGTGTGTGTGTGTGTGTGTGTGTGTGTGTGTGTGTGTGTGTGTGTGTGTGTGTGTGTAAGTATGGATGGATGCATGCATGCATGCATGCATGCATGTAGACCTACATGCTGTCGAAATACAGATGAAATGATTAGTCGATCGATTAAAAATACGTACAAAATAATTTCTGTTAATAATAGCGGCACTAATTTGCATAAATGCTGATTTGTTAACATGGCAAATTATTTTGAACGAATTTTTTCCAATCTTGTGACACCGATTAAAAATATATTTCCGGGGGGTGCACGGTACCTCCACCTTTCGACTAGACTAATTTAGATGTCTGTATATCTCCGTGCTGTAGGTTTATACCTTTAAGCGGGTTCCAAACGTAGCCTTGAATATGTCGAGTAGTATTCGGCGAATGTTGTCCAGTCGGCCGTGCTTCTTTGAATCTCCTTGTCTTAGTTTTTGTCTGCGGCTGCGTTGTGTTTACATACATGTATGTGTCGTTGAAAATATACTGACTGCCAAATTGTGTTTAGTTATTTTATTAATACCATAATACATTAATTTTACAAACCGAAACATGTTCAAATGGTAAACAACATATGCGAAGTTTCAGTTACCCATGTTCAACACAGCTGAATAGCTTATAGACTATTTTCCTTCTACCTTGTAAGCATGATCCTGGTGATTACGTCTTGTGTAGTTTGCGAAGATGGTGGATGTGTGAAAGGGTGTATAGTGTAGTAGGCAGCTGGTAGTAAGGTAAGGCAGAAGAAGGTGGAGAAACGGGAGGGGAGGCGTCTGGTGATTACAACGACCGTTAATTTCTGGTATGTGAACTTACTTGCTGTAATTTGTTCATAATATATAAATTATTTTTTTGAAGATTCACAAGCAACTAACATACTGATGTGTCCCCATCTGGCGTACTATACCGCTACTAATAAAACATGAAAGCGGGAACAACATTTCGTATTACAGTGTCAACTCGATATGGCTTCCGGTGATATTCCAACATTTTTGATTCGATTTTAGTACACCGCAGTCCGCAGGTAAACCATAACGGCATAAAGTGACGAGTATTCTGCCAAGGCAAGGTGTTGATCAAAAAAACTATATCGAATATAAGTGCAATTATTTTGCTTTATAAATTGACGAGCATCAGATTCACTCCGAAATACACTTAAATATCAGGTTAGGACAGGTTGCAACTTGAACTTCGCCAAGTGCTCACTCCTGAAACACTCAAACAGCAGCCCCAAAGGCAAAGTCAAAGAGCCCGCCATACCCACCCCTCAACTTTAGAGAGGATACCCTGCCATGCTGACTACTGCCTCAACAAATGTTTCTCCAGGACGGTGAGTTATTGGAATTGCGATATAACCATACCATTTTATTTAAAAACCTGATACATCCACGACAAGTCATGACAACATATATATCTTATTTATAAATGTATATATATCTTATTTATAAATGATAAAATGTTTACATAATAGGTGCGCATGCGTGAGATCATAAACTAACTTGACAACGGCTGCTCCAAATTTTACCTAAAACGCATATTTACAGATAAGACCGTAACCTAGGACATTCACCAGTAATTGGGAATATTGTACTAAACCGAGATTGCCTATCAGATACGTGACAAAACTGCAATAATCGCCAAAAACCAACTTTGAAACATTCTGCTGATTTCCCCCTAATTCGTCATCTTGGATACGCATAAACAACGTCAACGATCACCGAAGAAACTGAACCCGAACTACTAAACAGCTAAATACACAACACATCACTAGCTAGACCTTTACATACAACCAAAATGAATCACTAACCAAGATTATGTACCAATATTGGTGCTAAATAATATATGTAACCGATAAGGAATATAACCTGGTCATATAACCGCGCGAAGTAAAATCAACCACAAACCAACTCGGTCAAGCATCACATAAAATCCACTAACAGGCCTTTTTGCCTGTTTTATCAACGGACGACTTTATTAAAGTGTGTGTGTATTTTTAAACTAAGTGTACCATGTATAAACAATATAGTATTTATACATTCTATGTCAACACATAGTCTGGTGATATCTCCCAAATACTGCATACTGTCAGTAAAATAAAATAACAAATAATAATCACGCAACCTGATCACGTAATAAACGACCTACTAACAGGCCTTTTCGTCTGTTTTATTTTATCAATGAACGACTTTAAATTGTGTTTATTATAGTGTGCATATATCTTATTTTTAGTCTATTTACATGTAAGTGTGTGTGTATTTATTTATTTTTAAACTAAGTGTGCATTTTATTTATTACTAATTTTTATTAACTCTTAATCACTATCACTCACACTGATGTTATGGCTAGCTCCCATTCAAGATGCATTTTCAAATATACACTGTTCATGCTTACGTGTCTGCATATCACCTCTAGACTAAATCATGAACTGAAGAGTGCAGTGGAATATCCAGACATGAATTTAATAGCACTTACCGAAACCTTGACACATGGCATTGTTCAGATTGCTCTGCACCATGTGGCATTTGCCACAGGGACGTCCTTAAAAACCACAAAGCAATCCATTGTGACCACTGCCAAAAATAGATACACACACAATGCTGTGCAATAGATGACAATGCATACAAACAATTAATACACTCTTCATGTTCTTGGGCTTGCCCTGACTGCAATAACTTCAACTTCACAAATTCCTTCTTCGAAGATAGCAAAATCCAGACGGATAACCCTTTTGACCCCCTGAATGGCAACAATCATAACTCAAACAAAACAACTACAAGTAGTAACAACACAACCAATAACAAGAAAACCTATAAACAAAAGAAGAGACCAAACTTCCGGTGCATCCTCATAAACTGCCAAAGCATTAAGAATAAAGCAGCAGGCGTCGAAGTACTAAACAACTAGTGCTGGTTCGATACCAGGTTTTGTTCGATACCGATCGGTACATGAATTTTGTTCGATACTCGATACCTACGTTGTAATTAAGTCTAATTTTCACATAGAACACAGTTCCCAGTAGAAGCACTGTATGCAACAGAAGTAGTGCTGGTTCGATATAAGAATTCTTCGATACCGATCGATATATTACTCGTTCGATACCAGAATTCTTTGAAACCGATCGATATATTACTGGTTCGATACCAGAATTCTTCGATATCAATCGATACCAGATTTTTAATCGATACTCGAAATTTACCTTATAAGTGTAATTCAGTACAGTAGAGATCTCCAAAGAAACACTACTATTCACTTAGACTAATGCCACAGAAACACACAAAGTGTTTCACTTGTAGGGAAATATGTGATAATTTTAGTCATGCAAACAATGATTAATATGCAATTATCAATTTATGTAAGTACACAAACAACTGTTTCAATATAATTGATTACTGTTGTAAAACTAAAAGGTAACTGTAATATAATATTAAAACAATAAAGACAACTGCAATAAAATACCTAGTGACAAATAAATTAATGAATTGCACTGATTTATTTTAAATTAATAACAGTACTTCACCCCAGCTGTTTGTAAATACACTATAATATAGCAGCTTAATATCAAGTCAATGTGTCTCCTAAAATGACCATCAACAAATACAGCTGAAACAAATAGAACATACAAATAATATGTTATTATTATATAAAAACACCTATCACTTATAATAGTGTCACTACCAGCACAGCTGAACACTCACTGTTATAACTTTTTTATTATTAATTGTATCGTAAAGATAATTGTGATTTAGCATCAAAACTGTATAGATGATTACAATAAAATAACACTAATTAATAATAGATTTAAAAAAAATTAAAATTATAATTGTACTTCCCAGTTCACACCATTTAAAAAAATATAAAACTTAAATTACCAAATTATAAGTACACATAACAAGCCCCATAATGTTTTTGCAACTTTTTCAAGAACAGGTCAGTTTCTTCCTCTACCTCTGGCTCTGCCTCTGCCAGTGGTGAACCTGTTTGGCCAGTGCCAGTGTCACAGTGACAGTAGATGCAGTAAGCGAATCGTCATCGTTAATCAGTCACGTCGTATATGTCACTTCTTGATGCTGTGGCCGCAGTTACTTAGTAGATTCGGCAACCGATGGCGATTCGCTTCGACTGTAACTTGATGTCCACTGCTTGCTCATTGTCGAATATTTCGAAAGAACACGTTCTCGAGTCAATGGCAAGGCGACGTTGTCCACGACGTCGATGACGTCGACATGCCGTACGATGAAAGTTGATCATCACGTTTTGATAGGTTCTTGATTGGTGACATGTTTCGTCAAATTCGATGTATTTCCCCCGCTATCTTTGAGACGTTTCTAGCATAGCAGACACTCTTTGTTGGAAAAATGCCAAATTAGCGATGAACGTTGCGACTTGTTGTCGTTCGTCTTGGTTGTGGGCGTCGTGTACAGCAAATGGTGGCGCCACCAAACAACAAAACAGCGCCACCAAACGGAACCCGGATAAACAAAGCCTCTGCATCGCGCTCGAATAATTATTTATATTAACAATATTATTATTAAACTAGTTTCATAAATACTAGTGCGTGCAATAAACACTCTATACAAATGCTATAGGATGTGTGTTTTTGTAAGCGTAACCGTAAGTAAAGTAGGGAGAAAGATGGCATAGTAGTTCCACCAAACGAGAGCGTTACGTACGAACCTTGGTTTGGATAACGAGGCTAAGCGAAGTCTGACCTAGGCTAAAATCGCCCACAGAAAACAGTTATTATACTGACTAACTCTACAATAAAGTTTTAGAAAACAAATCAAATTTTTTATATAATATTTTTAAGCAACCACGCCTAAATCAATTTAGGCTGCGAAGCGCTGTAGTGATAGCTCCCGTAAACAACGTCGTCATCAACAACGATGTCGCGTCTTCGCATCGACGTCGTCGAATGGACTCGATGTCAAATATCGAAGGTATCGAAGGTATCGAAGGTATCGAAGGTATCGAAGGTATCGAAGGTATCGAAGGTATCGAAGGTATCGAAGGTATCGAAGGTATCGAAGGTATCGAAGGTATCGAAGGTATCGAAGGTATCGAAGGTATCGAAGGTATCGAAGGTATCGAAGGTATCGATGGTATCGAAGGTATCGAAGGTATCGTAGGTATCGAAGGTATCAAAAGTATCAAAAGTATCAAAAGTATCAAAAGTATCAAAAGTATCAAAAGTATCGAAGGTATCGAAGAGTGGGTGTTCGATACCAAAAATATTGAAGTATCGCGATACTACTAGATATCGGTATCGAACTTTCGCAAGTATCGCGATACTTCGATATATCGAATATCGAACCAGCACCATAAACAACCTACACAACCCAGACATAATCAGTGCAACAGAGTCATGGTTAGATCCCTCAGTTAAAAACGGAGAAATTTTCCCAGAACACTTGTTTTTAGAAAAGACAGGGAAACAAGCACTACTGGAGGGGGGTATTCCAAATATCCAAAGCTGATCTCATCACAACTCACAGGGGTAGAAATAACTCCAAAATATCTGGCAATCAGCAGGACTGCCTAGTTGAGAAATCTGGCAGTCCTCAGGGATATCTGGCTGTCCTGAAAATGGCCCCCCCAATTTTTGTTTGCAAAATAACACGACAAACACAATATTTTAAAATCGAACAAATTTAATACAAAAGGCGAACATCAAACACATACATACCCCCGCACCAACAACATATATACACCAACACCAGAAACATAATTATATATACCTGCACCGGAAACATAATTATATACACATACACCAGAAACATATATATATAAACACCAAAACATATGTACATCAACAAGCTCGTTCATCTCACTCTTCCAATCTGGCAAGAGCTGTCACCAGATAACTGTCACTGTCATCACTGTCACTCTCGCTATCACTGCCTCCACATGTCTGGTTGGGGCGACGTGTCAACTTGCTAAAACACAAATAAAAAATTAAGATTGATCATGACTTCTTTGTACGGTACCTGAAGTGGTGTAGAATGACATTTTGAACAACTACACATCGATAAGAAATAGAAGAAACGGTTTAAAAGGGCCCAACTAATTTAGACCAGGTAAGTATATAAGATTACCCATGTTTTGTAAGAATTATAGATGTTATGTCCCAAGTCACTTATGTCCCAATATTGTGGATGATATGTCCCCAAACAAGATGCTAAGTAACAGTTAAAATATGCAATGGGCTTGAAATGTTTGATACAGAAGTCACAGAAAATAATAGGCCTATCACAATAAATGCCAGACATATTTTGGTTATTTCTACCAAATTATTATCTAAGTTGACTTAAAACACAGTAAGACACACATTCATACGCTGATGGCTTCTCTAAATTGTAATATAATTAAGGATGGCATTAGATTAATAACCGCAACGGACTTGATCCAAGATGGATTTATAAACAAACATGGCTGACCACAAGCGTTTGGTTATTAGTACAACATTGAACAAGACTTCCCACTTGTTACATTTACTGACAGTGCATTATATACAATCCCGAGTGTTTAAATAACATACAATCATATCTGCAAGCGTAATTACCTTTTTCCTTTCGTTCATCCTCCGAAATCCACTCCGGAAATATGCCTCCACATGTTATTGTCGGTAAACAACTACAGTCTACACGCATCGGTAACAAATAACTTTAACAATATTCAATAACACTTTCCAACAATAAACTTTAACGTAAAACTGATTCGCTCAAATAAAAAGCTCCGAAATTTTGCTTCGCTCCCTCTGAAGATTGCTTTGAAAATGAAATTTAAACGCGCTTTCGAAGATCGAAATGGAAAACATTAATTTCAAGTAACTGGTTAGTAATCCGGTAGGTTCGCGACGATCATTTTCGACTTGATCAATAGGGGTCGTTGCTGTTGTGGAAGATCGACATTGTGAATAAAAACTGGTAAAAATATTCCCGAATTTGGCGGGTGTCCGTCGGACTGCCGCTGACGCCATCTTCGGCAGTCCGACCGAATTTCTGGCAGTCCTCGGACTGCCGGACACCCACTATTTCGACCCCTGCCAACTCATCTAACAAACTTAAACACTAACAGTGAGAGCATTTGGACAGAAACTGAAATAAAAGGAATGAAACCCATAGTCATATGCACCTTCTATCATGCCCCACATGACTCTCAAGGAACTCAAATTGAAGAACTAGATCTATCTCTATCTAAATTAGGAAACAAGATAAACACACATAATGTCATAATTACCGGCGATTTCAATCTTCCTAACATAAACTGGGAAAATCACCATGTCACACATAACAGTGGATATAGTACAGTTGCTGCCAACAAACTACTCTCTCTCGTAGAGGAACATGGACTAATCCAACATGTCAATGAACTCACACGTAAACAAGGAAATGCCAACAATATCCTAGATCTTGTCTTCACAAATAGACCTGGGTTAATAAAGAAACTAAATGTAGTAGACGGCATAGCAGACCACAACACAGTTATCATTGATGTAAATACCTCACCCAAATGCAAACATCGCCCTAAACGAAAAAAATTCATCAGAAATAAAGCTGACCACCTTAACATCCAGATATCTCTCGATGACTTCACACATGAATACTTCTCTCTAAACCAAAACATGACAGTCAATGACAAATGGAACCTTGTTTAAAAAAAATCATCAACATTGTGAAACACTATGTACCAGTCCGTCTTACAACTTCCAGATACAACCTTCCCTGGTACAATAAAGACTTGAAAAGAATGTGCAAAAGAAAGAAACGATTATATAAGAAAGCAAAAAATATCTAGAAATCCAGAAGACTGGCAAGAGTTTTGTAACATCAGGAAAGACATGCACAAACACCTTCGTTCTGCTAGACTGTCCTATATAAATCAATTCCTAACAACTGCAATAACAGACAAACCAAAAGCATTCTGAAGTTTCATTTCCAAACTTAGGCAAGATAACCAGGGTATTGGGGACCTCAACATTGCGGGAAACATAATTAGCGATGACAAACAAAAAGCAGAGGCCTTAGGCAATCAGTTCAAAAGTGTCTTCACACATGAAGGAAATTCCAAGTTGCCAAATCTGAATGACAGCCCACATGGAAAAATACCCAAATTAACAATTTCACTTAAAGGAGTACATGACCAACTATCACAAATTAACACCTTTAAATCGCAAGGACCAGATGGCATTCCACCATGGTTTCTAAACAGATATGCCTACCACCTAACACCAATAATACATGATATCTTCCAATCATCAGTTGACTCTGGTCAAGTCCCCAAAGCCTGGAACGAAGCAAACATAACAGCAATTTTCAAGAAAGGAAACAGGGCAGAAACTTCAAACTACAGACTAGTAATATCCTTAAAACCTGTGATTTCTAAACTTCTTGAACACATAACTCATAGCCACATCATGAAACACCTTGAACAACATCACATCCTAACTGACCACCAACATGGTTTTCGTGCAAAAAGATCAACAGAAAGTCAATTAATTCAAACTGTCCATGACATAAGCAAATATCTAGATGAAAAGAAATCTGTAGACGTGGCCATTCTAGACTTCACTAAAGCATTCGACAAAGTTCCACATAAAAGACTAATCCACAAACTAAAATACTATGGCATCACAGGCCCAATATCGTCATGGATAGAAAGCTTCCTTGCAGAAAGAACTCAACAGGTTGTAATAAATGGATCAGCATCCAAACCAATTAAAGTCACCTCAGGGGTACCACAGGGAACCGTACTGGGGCCCTACTTTTCTTACTTTACATAAATGACCTACCCAACAATCTCACTTCAAACGTTCGGCTTTTTGCAGATGACTGCCTACTATATCAACCAATTAAATCAGACAATGACATTTCTCTCCTCCAAAATGATCTAATCAAACTTGAGGAATGGCAAAACACATGGCTTATGAAATTCAATCCCACCAAATGCTTCACAATGACATTAGCCTCAAGAAAACCGACACCAAATATTTACACCTTCTGTGGCCAACAACTTAAATCTGTTAAATCACATTGTTATCTTGGTGTACAAATATCAAATACATTAAATTGGACAGCACAATGCAACTCAGTCGCTAGGAAAGCACAACAGACTCTAGGAGTCATTAGGAGAAATCAAAATAAATGCCCAACCCACATTAAGTCAATAGCCTACACAACCCTTGTCCAACCAATACTTTAATATGCGTCAGCATCATGGGATCCACACTGCCTAAAACATATTAAAACCTTAGAAAGAATCCAAAGACAAGCTGCCAGATTTCTAGAGAACCAGGAACAGTAACCCAACTTCTTAAAGACCTGCAGTGGGACACCCTCCAAACAAGAAGAAAAATTAAAAGACTTAGCATAATATACAAAATGGAACATAACCTTATAGATATCCCGCTAGATCACTATATCCAACACAACACTAGATCCTCACGTAAACATGACAGTCAGTTCTTGCAAATTAGATACTCTGCAAACATATTTGGAAACAGCTTCTTCCCAACAACAATTAAACAATTAAACACTGTCTCAAGTAAATCACTAAACTCATTTCAAAATAATTTAATCCAACATTTTAACAATTAAGTCAGACGACCCACCATGCGCACTGGCGTGATGTGTCCCTAGGACATTTTGCCAGATACAGATACATATACATAAATTACGATTTACATATAGGTGAATAAAGACGCCCAGCAGCATGTATTCACGGCAACATCTGCACTGGTGAAGGATGCTCTTCTTCGACTTCGGGTGCCAGCGGGAACTGTGTTGCCGAGTCCCAACCATCTGGCCCGCTGAGCCAATCGCCTATGAGAGGCAATGCGCCCCCGCAATCCGGAAGACCTTCGAATAGGGCGTGTAAGTCTCGCACACGAAAACAAGGCTGGGGGCAGGAAATCCATAAAAATTATTCTTCATGTTAACATATATTATAGGACTTTGTTTTGTGTTTTTGTTTGTAATAATCAAACTGTTCCCAAATAGCGTTTTCAGTTATATTGCCCAAAGGATTATTACAAGCAGAAGCAGTGGAACACTTTGCCGGTGACAATGATCTCGGAAATCATGAATTTTAATTGATTATTATAGTGTTTGCCATGGCATTAGCGGCAAGTACTTGTGTTTGGCGATCTTGACTAATAATGAAGAGTGCCATTTTTCGCGCAGTACAACCTGTTTGGGGCAAACGTATACATGTGTTATGATTATGTGCATTTAGTCAACTTGTCAGATATAAGTGCTTATCAAAACCACAAGGTACAGCAAATCCAAAATGCAAATCCCATAAAAGACACACACGGCCTAAAATTGTGTTTATTATCTGCACTACATAGATCACTATACAGTATGTCTATGATAGTGTGGTAAACTATATATTAAATCGGACATTTAAGATAAGAAAGGTATAACACAAGATATTTAAGACCTGATTTTCCTAGTATTCATCAGTCGGAAGCTACAACTGTCATCCATCATTAGAATAATATTCTTGTGTCCAGTCCCCAATCAGCTCCAGTCGTGCGGACTCTCGCCATGTATCGTGATCTACTTACAGCCCTATTGAACGACACGTTCGTTCCCGTCGGGTTTTTGCAAGGCGACATGACTGTCGACGACAGGCGGCATCTGCTGTTCGTGATGGATTGCATGCTTGATCTGCTGGCAAGCGCTAAGCACTGGTGAGACTATGCAAATAGTCGACATTGTTTGTGCCAGTTAATTGAAATTGGGAATTACAGGTGGTGCTCCTTCCAGGATAGGGAAGGTTACAGCGTGATAGCCTCCATGACCAGTGACCACTATTTAATTACTTCCTACAAAAGTATTTGTAATTGTATTTATATTTGACATTTAAGAGTTAAAGTATTTGTATTTCAGTATATGGCATTTGCGAATACTTTTACAACTACAAGACTTCCTAGCACTAGTCTGCCTGTCATCGTATGAGTAAAACACTAGTTATGCCTATAAACTAGATATCTCTCTATAAGATTTACTTTTCTTTTACCTACATAGTAATATAGTTGAAGTACCTTGCAATGTATTTATATTTAAATACTTTAGCATTTAAAAGTATTTGATATGAGTGTGTACAAATAATTTATACCAATATACCTGTACAAGTATGTAGATGCTACTTTTTATGTCGTCCTGGGGCCATTCACGCAACTGTTCAGCATTCACGTCTTCCTGACAACCGCTGACAACTTGAAGCAGGTAATTAATACAATAAATACTGGAGGACAAATCACCAATCGGAATGATTGGCTACTGGGTAGTACTGGCCTGGTAAAATATAATAAGTATTATATTTTCATTTTTACAACATTTATATAAATGATGGTTGTCACATTCTGGTTATAATCTACAAGTGTTGTTAATCTTCATGGGGCATATGTTTGCATTGGTGTAATCAGTGGACTTTAACTGGATATATTTTGGAGATATCCTGGCTTCAGTTGTGGTACTTGGGTAGTCTTTGTAGTTGCTTAGCAGGTGACACTGGGAAAGTATAATAATAATAATAATAATAACTTCTCATGCGCCAATATCCTCGAAAATCAAGCTCAGTGGCGCGACAAAACCAAGGGGTTAAGCAATTGCGTAAACGTAGAACAGTGCGTGAGTCGTTGATGGATGGACGAAGGTTCTAAGAAGCTAAGGAGGATAGGCAGCATTAAAGAGATATGTTTTTAGACGTCGGTGGAAGGAAACTATATTACCTTCCGACTTGACACTGACAGGAAGCGAATTCCACAGAGTTGGTGCAGCAACCGAGAAAGCTCGGGTCCCAGCTTTTGTCTTAACCCGAGGAATGTAAAGTGGGTTACTACTGGTTGAGCGTAGCTCTCTGGAATTCCTTGCTGGAGTTAGCATTGAGTTTAGATATGTTGTTATCTGGGCAATTTCAATGTTTCTTTGAAGCAGTCTACCCAACCAGCACTTATTGCTTTCACTACAATACTTTCAACTGTCTGTAAAATATCCTTAACAGCATAAAAACATCAGAGGCTTAATTTCTTTTCAAGTAAACATTCAGTTAAACAATTCAATTCCAATTCATTTTGAAATCTTTCAATTCCAATTAAATTGAAAATCGTTCAATTCCAAATCAATTTCTAATTAAAATTTAATTGATCAGTCAAGTCTGTTCCAACCGATGCAAGTGAGATCAGGCAAATAATAATGTTACTTCAACACAAGAAAAGTACAAGTCATGACAATTTGAGTCCACTTGTTATAAAGTTATTTGGTGAGCAAATTGCCATACATACTGATTGTATATGTGCTTTGTACGATTCCAAAAATAATATATATATATATATATATATATATATATCTAGTCCAATTCTTTTAAAATTGACCCCAGCAAGCTGTTATGTTGCTTGGAAGTAGCACTAGTCACAAATACTTGTAATGTTCTATTAATAGTTCTGAAAACGTTTGTAACTGGCCTTGTTTCTGTCCCAGGTACCCGTCATGTTTGTCATGATGAGCTGTAAAAGGAAGCGCGACTACAAGAAGGTCATGCAGGCTGTGCAGCGTCTCCCCCCTCAGCAACCTGCTGTGGAACGCCTCGTGATTGACTTCGAAGCTCTTCGTGTGGCGAGCTATCCACCAGGTATTTTTTTTCACAGTCAAGGAAGAGAGAAGGACTAGAGGACATTGAGTTACATTAGCAAAGAAGCAGTGTAGACTGGATATTAGAAAATTTTCATTTTCACAAAGAACAGTAAACGAATGGAACAGATTATCAGCTGATTGTGCTAGTAGTGTTAATATATTTAAAAATAAAATCGACATATACCTAAGACGGGCAGGGTATACTTAGATAGATATGTTGGACTCTCGATAAGCCAAATGGCTTCCTAGTCCACCTGCCATCTAGAGTTGAATCTCTAGATGGCAATCTTGTTAAATCTTGTTAAATCTAAATAATTAGTTCTTTCTACAGCATCATACCGGTACATGTCAAATACAGTAATCAGTACAGGCTGTAATTTTATTTGAAACAAACGGCTTAGTTTTATAGTATTGTGATTTTTATCATTTTCCTGTTAGTATGAATTAATAATGGTTTATAGCACAGCCAGTCCGCTGTCATTCAAAACATAGATCATCGAAGGCCTGCAAGTATAGGTAGGTACTGGTAGTAACGATAATTTTTTTTTTATTTATCAAGATTATCCAAGATTATTTGCCTATATGAAAACAGAAGCATGCAATTAAAAATAAATGGTGTTTTTGCATAAATTATGCAAATTAGGTATTCTAGATGGCCACCATAATATAAAATACATGTTTTTTTCTGGTGCACTCTAGCCAAACAAGTATTCAAGGGACAAAGTTGCAATTTAGTACATAGTTATCTTGCCTGTAGGCCTACTGCATCAAATCACAGAATTAAGTTAATATTTTACGGTTTAGGCAATTTTTATATTATAATTTCTATGGCCTTTTCACTTAATTTTAAAATTAGAACTGTTGTAACTTAAAACACTAAGATATCATGTGCTGGTTAGTTATTGCAACAGAGGGCGCCAGCATTGCTAGCCCACAAAAAAAGTACAATTTCAGAAAACGACAAAATAGTTTTCTTCACTTACACAAATAAAGTGATTTACATCATAAACCTTTCGTCTTTCATCATGTTTTATCAGGATTTCATGTAAAATTCTGCTTTTGGGTCATAGGAATACAGCACATAATGTTTCATGTGAACACAACATAGCAATATTTCTTAAATATTGTTTGCATAATATTATGTGTAATGTTGTTACCGATATATAAAATTGGATATTATTTGTTTATTAGGTGCTTCCTGAAGTTGCTATCCAGGGCTGTGCGTTCTACTGGACCTAGGCTGTTTAGCAGAAAATGCAAGAAATTGGACTGACAGTGGCGTACCGCCAAAATCTGGGGACGTGAGAGGTCTGCCACCCGCTCTACGCCCTGCCGCCTGCCAACTCATGAAATCCAAAGCGCATTCGATAGGCTGAGCAATCGCGCAACAACTGACCACCTTGTTCAGTTATGTCAGCACCACGTGGATCATGTGGCCTCCATGTGTGTGGTCCATGTTCAGGAAAGCTTAGGAAACCAACAATGACGTAGAGAGTTGGCACCAGCGCCGAAACGAACGTGCCAATAATGGCCAGGCCAACCTCTACGTCCACTGTTACACGGGGAAGAGCAGCTCGTTTGATTCATGCGCAGCTAGTGTCGGCTGGAATGTAAGTTCAAGCGGCACCAGCATCTCACCTACCTCAGGTATCAAATGAGATTGTTCTTGTTGTGGGTGGAATTCCAGGCCAGCAACTGCACTGCAGACCAGCTGCTGGCTGCCTGTGCAAAACTTCACGGACTCGTGTAGCAACTTTGTCATTGTGTGTGTGACTGTCATGTAAATTATTTTCAGGACCTTTTTGATGTATTCCACCTCTTTGGTATTATCCTTCTCTGATGTCAAACTTTCTGCTTTTTGCAAAAGTGTCCCCACCACAGAGCGTTTGTGTTCTAACAGGTGGTTTGACTCCTAGTTCAGATACTGGTCTGTGTGTGTCGCTTTCCGATAGACCTTCACCTTTGTTGACCCGTCGTCCTTCAGGCATATACAAGTGTCTCGGAAGGCTAGCGTGTTGTTCGGTTCTACTTCTACTGTGAACTTGATGTTGTCGTCCATAGAGTTAAGATGTGTGAACTGTTCAACTTCACTCTCTTGAAGCCCTGTGAATGTACCATCCATGTATCTCAACCATATGTATGAGGGGGGGGGGTGAGGTGCTTCTCTGATCGCTCTTTCTTCAAAGTATTCCATGTATAAATTCACCACTATTGGGGGCACTGGTGAATCCTGGCCACTCCCTTGTTCTGCTCGTAGAACACTCCATTGTAACTCAAATATGTGGTGTTCAGACAAATTTCTAACAGCATGGTGATCTGGTCTATTGCTAATTCGCATCGGTCTTTCAATGTTTCATCTTGTTTAATCTTACCTTTATCACTGATACCATCTCTGTCACTGTGCCTCTAATGGTACTTCCAACTCTTCAGTTTTCTTTCCAAGTTGTGTGCTGTTTTTCACAAAATTTTCAGTTCTTCCGACCAGTGGGCTCAGGACTGTGGCTAAGTGTTTGTATGTCTTATATGTTATACTGCCTGTCTGCCTGTAGTTGACACTGTCAATCTTACTGGTATATTGTCTGGCTTTAAACAGAGACATTGGGCAAGAACTCCCACCGGTCATGCTACAGCTTGTGTCACATGATGCAAGTCATGTGACACAACCGGGAACATCAGTTCACTGAAGAAGGCTGTGAGAGACAGCCAAAATATACGGAAAGAAAAAAACAGTTTCTTGAGAGGTAATTCATTTTATTTATAACATGAACCAAGAAACCAGATCTTTACATTCGAAGATAGTTTAAAGTGGGCTTGCCATATCAGATATACCCAGGGGTAGTAGGAAGTTCTACATTAAAACTAATCGGGTCAACAGTATTGAATATATATACATATATTTGATTGTGGTTTTCTTGATCACATAGATGAAATGTTTAGCCATGTTTGTAACAGCATGTATCGACATACAACTGCTCAATAAGTATTTTGCCACTATGGGTATTCTTTGGTTTCCACGTTTCTGGTTCTATGAAGTTATTTTGATGCACCTTTTCAGGGATTTGATATTTTCCTGAGTTAGGGGATATTGCTAGAAATTCACCCTGTCAATTCTGATAGAACAGGAGACTCATGAGTTTCTAGGTCAATGCTAAGGGGGGCTATTTGTTGAAAAAATGTCAGGACCAAGTGAAGGCTAAGGGGTATATATTATGTCCAAAATCTGTGATGTTTTTACTTCTTTCCAAAAGTACTTCCAACGCATTTGAAAGCAAGGATGTGCATTTCAGTGACTGCTTGGAAAGTGTTTCGCTATATGGTTTAGGCTGATTAGGGGGTTGAATTAAAACTTATACAGGTCTTTACATAAAAATAAATATAACAGTGTACCAGTAGTTACTTTTCTTCCCTTCTGTAATTCGTAGATGCGTTAATGTTTATGTCAGTTACAGGATGTTTTCTCATATATTGCCATACACTGTCATTCATTGTATGGAGATACTATACACAAACTAAATGTTGTACTCGTGTATAAACATATTATTTTGTATATTAATTATGTTTGCCCACATAGTTTGAATGGGAAACCAGCTGCAGAGGGTGAAAGACATAGTGAAAGCGGAAGAGGGTTTGTTAGGCGACAGGGTACACAAGAGGAAGGGGTGTGGGAGAGGACATGGCAGAAGACTGAGGCAGTGATCACTGTCACTGAACAGGAGTGACCGTGCTCGTGTGACAATGACACACAGACAGAGACAGCAGCAACTGCAGGTAAATATTTTATCACCAGACACATTACACATTTTAATAACAAGTTTAAATACAGGTGACAACAAGTGACAATATAGTTTGGGTGACAATTTTATATTCTCGTCACGATCCAAAATCCAAATACTGTCCAGGTACTATCACAGAATATGCAGTGACACCTAGTTTGAAATTGTGAAATGTACTTTTCTAAAATAAATTGCATAATAAACCAATTTGGATTTAAAACGCATTGGTTGTTAACTGTTATAATTTAATTTAGCTTTTTCCAACACGCATGCAAATATTTTTTAGCTACATATATAATATATAATCATACATATATATATATATATATATATATATATATATATATATATATATATATATATATATATATATATGACACCATTTCATGAATTCGCACATAAATGTCTACGGTGAAGTAAATCAGAAAAAAATTACATTGAGTAGAGAGGAGCTAGTCAAACCAAATGCAGCTTGTGCATAAAGTGGTCAATGTTACCCAAATTTGAAAAGATATACCCTGACTCTGTGCTCATGAAATCATGGTAACGTGTCCTGTACATGGTATGTTCTTATGTTTCGGCAACGTTTTATTCAAGTTTATAATGGCATAAAAATGGAGTATATATTTTGTTTTTACTAGCTTGTGAGGGAATATTAATTGTTTTGCAGGCTTTTGTGTGAATGTCCTTGATGTTTAAATTAATTGTATGCCTAATGATTTGAATAGAAAACTTTGATTACATGTTGGATTCGTATGTTAGTTGGAGACTGCTAATCAGAAACCCATTTTACTTCTTCCCTGCTTAATGGGCTTTGTGCCCAGTGGCAGAAACACTTCCTCCACTTGTCCTGTCTGCTGCCTGCCTGGCAGTCTGACCCCAACTCAAATGTACCCGGTAGTTGTTTCGGTTCTTTTTCTACTGTCCTCCACGCTTTTTGTTGTTTGTCCTCGAAAAATTTCCCCCGTCCATATTTGAAATTGCCCGTCCAAATGACGGGTGGACGGGTCTCTAGATAAAGCTATGGATCTAGGTCTTTCTTTTAGATTCCATTCTCATCCGGCATTGTAATGTTTACCACATGTTTGTTGACTGGTGCAACCAAGAAAACATCATTAATAATTGGTTAATACGCTATCCAGACATTCTTTTTCTTGTTGAGCATGTGTTTGATACAGATCATATCATCAGGTCTAAACAGAATTAGTAAACATTTTGGCAGAGTGGTAATTTTTGGTCTTTACTAGTCTAATGAAATAAGTGCTGAAGTACTACCCTGGAACTTATGATTTTGAAACTTAGATTTTTGTTAAACAAGGGTGCCAGCTCCTAGGTTTTGTTTCTGTTGTTTAATTCTACATTGTTATGACTACAACGTTCATGTTGAAGGTTTAGCACCTGCTAATTTGTTTTAGTTACTTTATAAGCTCGGAACAACGTTCACAATTTGAAAAATTCCGCTTGCAACACGTTCAAATGGTAAACAAAACATCCAGTTGCAAAAACAAAATTGTTTGGCAATACTGCCGAGGTGAATAGACTTAGCTGCAATATCCTTTGATGTTTAACTTTCTCACGTTCTACCCAGCAGACTTCCTGTTAGAAATTACTGCTCTGACTATTCTTCGCAGAGAGGCGGGCACCCTCGTTTTATATTCCAGAACAGCAGCACTTCACATCATCTAAGTCGATCGACCCAATGACTATTTACACACTGCACCTTTACTTTGAGTGAAAGTGTCCTTCCAAGAATCTGCCCAACATTTTTATTTAATGATTTATTTTAATAGTAAGAGAATAGTAAGAGAATATGGATTTTTTTATAAATACATTATTATAACATATATATATATATATATATATATATATATATATATATATATATATATAATATGTATGTATGTATTATGTATATGTATATATATATATATATATAATATGTTATAATAATATATATGTATATAATACGTGTGTGTGTGTGCCAAAATGTTGATCCTAGAAAAGCTATCTCAAATTTCATAATTATTTTACTAAACATTGAAGATTTTCAGTTGCCTGTTATTGTATTACTTCGTATTTTATGTGTTTCATTAATCTTTCATTTAAGATTTATCCCAGTGTTACTAGTGTATAGTTTAGTGTGTGCATTGGAAGAGCACAGCCTTTGGGCAAATTAGGAGAACAAATGACAAAAAAATAATTTTATTTATCCAGAGTTCATTGTACTATTTTGATAATTTCCCTAACTGATGTTTTATTGTCTGTTGGAATTACTGCTCAGAACACTTTTCAGTTTGGTTCCACATTACTTCTGCCAGTTGATGTCAATCACTAATGCTGTTTGACTTTACTGGGGAATGCCTTGGTTAAGGGTAAACTTACCACAAGGTCCTACAAAGAGAATCAACTTGCTGCAACTGATTTCGTTATAAAAAATGGTGTTGGTATTTACGGCGGATAGATGCTAATGTCTCGGTTTTAGTTGTTGGTTCAATCCCAACTGGTATTGCACTTTGTGCAAAATTACCCCTGGCATGGACTAATTGACCGAAACATTGCTTCTGCTGATTACAGTAATAAATATTTACCCTGGAATTGACACAACATAACTATAAATCCTTATTTACAAATAATGGCTTATTTCTAGGTTATTTGAATAAACGGTTGGTGGAGAAGAACGTTAATAAAGGCATTGACTCACTCTATGAATTAAGCAGCCAGTTAGTTGTCCTGAGTTTTCTACCCTCCTTCCTACACCACTGGCCGCGCTGTGGTGCCTTCAGAGCAACGCTGTCGGCTTGTCTCATGACATCTACAGAGTAAGTAACTGATGTGAATTTTTCTAGTTACATTCAACCTTTTGTTTCGCTTCACACTCAACACATGAAGGGATGCTTGATAATTTTAAACTCTGTAATGAAACCAACTTTTTTATAATCCTGCCAATATAATGTGTGTGTGTGTGTGTGTGTGTGTGTGTGTGTGTGTGTGTGTGGGTGGGCGTGGCGTGGCGTGGCGTGGCGTGGCGTGGCGTGGCGTGGCGTGGTTGGGTATGGTGTAGTGTAGTTTGTGTGTGAACGTGCGGGTGTGTGTGCTTGTGTATGTATGTGCACATGTGCGTTCTCGTGTGTCTGTGGTATATATTACCCTAACCATATCACATTTCACGAATAAATAATTATAATAACCTTAGCCAGAATGAATCATGACTTTTCCACTAAATAGGTATTCCTATAATCTTTGTTCGTCCTATTGTTATACAACCATTTGCTAATTACTCTCTCGTAGGGTTGTTAATCCCTTGGGCCGACGGTCCGACACATTTATGGCATCACTCTGGCTGTGCGGCCTGCCATGCACCGTTAACTCTCATATCTCAGAAACCGTTGAAGATGTATTTTGTTATACTATTGTGTAGATGTTTTAGGGTGCTGTCCCTGTACACAAGACAGTTAAATTAATTTGATTGACTTGTACACCCTCCCAGGATTATATAAGCCTCAGAAACACGTACAATTATCAATTCTCCTATTCTTGAACTGCAAATGTTTTTCCCTCTAATTTTGCATAAACGTATCTTGGGGTATTTTCACTGTAGATTAGAAATGTGTAGTTAACTGCTCTTTTGGACCACTAGAGACCCCATTTTGTGATCTGTATATTCACGGACTAGAGGTTGATTCGCCCCACACCACCAGTGAATCTGGACATTCTCTCCATTCTATTGTTGCAGTGAGATCTTACAGCATTTCTTCCAAAAGGTACTGGCAACGTAGGATAAATGCAATTGCTCATGTATCGACACAGTATCGAACCACTGACCGACAGTGTGTGTGTGTGTGTGTGTGTGTGTGTGTTTGTGTGTGTGTGTGTTTGTGTGTGTGTGTTTGTGTGTGTGTGTCGTGTGTGTGTGAGTGTGTGTGTGTTTGTGTGTGTGTGTGTCGTGTGTGTGTGTGTGTGTGTGTGAGTGTGTGTGTGTGTTTGTGCGTGTGTGTGTGTTTGTGTGTGTGTGTCATGTGTGTGTGGGTTTTTTTTTTTTAAGTTTGTGCCAAACATTATAAACACGTTATTGATTCGTGAAAATGTTCATCAAGTCGGAAGAATACTATATTCACGCAAGATTTATCATTTCAACAAGAAATAAATGTTGATGTGAGTTGAAATTTATTAATTGTAAAATAAGAAATGTTGTGTTAATTAAGACGTTATTGACTATTCGAAACATTGCACGTGGTTTGTCTTTGATTGTTCTGAGCGTAGACTCCTATTACTGTACAGTCAACCGATTGGGTCAAGTTTTACGCAAAGAAAACAGCATAATTTTATGTCACAGCAAACAACATCAGGCGCGAATATCTTTACATTTACGTTTTCCACGCATTCCGGTATATCGCGATTTTCCTTTGATGAAGGTGTTTCATCGTTTTTCATTTTATTAATTAATTTGTATTGATAGTTTCACTTTCGCTTTCGCGGAAATACATCTCCAATCGGACACAACAGCCAGCAGCAACTACAAATGCAAAATATTGTTTTATAAAGCAGAGATGAAGGTCCATAAATTACAGCTGTAAGAACCGGGCGGTCTGTCGTGGTTGGGTGGGGGCAACATGTGTGTGCAAATTGGTCGACGTTTTGCTTCATTATTGATGTTTGAGATTTCAAAGTCTTCAGCCAAGGAGCAATTACAGTGCGAACAAAGTTATTTCAAATTATACCTCCAATACAAACATGCCCGTAGCCGAATGAAGGAAACGTCATAATGGCCGCGTATGGAGAAATCATATGTGGTCTTAAGTCTACAAGTAGATAACACTTGAGAATGAATTCAACATACGGGCAGATTTTTTGGAAGATGGATTTAAAATTCAACGGGAAAAAGAAACATTTCCAAACTGGGAAATGTCCCTCCAGCAACATGCCACTTATCCAAATACAATCAACAGTTAGACATCGGCGATTGCTTCAACGGTTTTGGCAAGTTTTGAGATGGCGGGAAACAGTCGCACTGTCTGCACTCACACGCCCGCGGTCGCCGTCTCAAGTGTGGTCTGGAGTACACTGGCGACGTCCCCGGTGTACTAGAACTAGGTGGAATTAAATCGTCGGAGCGGGAACAGCACTGAGGTGCGCAGATGACAGGCGACAGGCGACAGATCTCCACCGCGACACTCGTATGGCACCACGACATCCACACGTAGGACCTAAAAGTGTCAACATTTTACCGTGCGCGCGTGCGTGCGTTTGTGTGTGTGTCTTTGTTTGTTTTTGTGTGCGTGTGTGTGTGCGTGTACAAGAATTAACAATGGATTTGTGTTGAACAAATGACTCAAATAGTAAGGACATTTAAAGAAAACTCCTAAACACGGTCAATAAAAGCAACACTATTTAGTTCAGAAAATTATAGATTCATCAAAATATTTACATCATTCTCTTAGAAAATATTTAGTTTCACATAGATATATATATATACATTTATATATATATATATATATATATATGAAATTTACTACAATTATATGTGTGCGGGTTATCTTTCCTAGTGTCAGAGAGGCCTTTGTGAAATGTACTCATCTACTGATGCGATGACATGACTCCCTTTATAAACGACAACAGATGAATATATATATATATATATATATATATATATATATATATATACTAGGTTGGTAATGGGCATACTTTATTGACAGTTGGTATGAAACAAACATACAAATTACATCAAGCTGCTATTACACAACATCAAAGACACTGATCATAATGAGAAGTGTTGCCCCCCACCCAGGCTATGCAATCACTGATTTCAGCTAACAACAACAATAATAATCAATATAATCTTAACCTAATAAAATAATTTATTCCCGTCGAAGGATTATTATACTAACGATGTATACCCGTCATCTGACCATAATGCTATAAAAAATTCCAACTTTATGAATAATTATACTAATGACTGTAATCATAATAAAAACATTCTGACATTTCACACTACCTTTATATTGATCTCGTCTAGTTGTTTCCAACAATTACAAATTCGAACACAGTATGTGGGAAAATCCCCAACGATGACTGAGGTAATTGTTTGGGAAAACGTATCTTGAGCTTGGATAGTGTTTTGAACTTAACGGTAGTGTTCTTGAGTTTTCTTTAAACATCTTTAATATTTCAGTCTTTTTCAATTCCTACACAAATATATATATATATATATATATATATATATATATATATATATATATATATATATATATATATGCAAATGTCAAGTGTCAATGTATGTTACATTTGACTGGTGAGTCCAAAAGTTACAGTACTTTGTGTTAATAACATTACAAACAGACAACTAAAAAACTGGTCAATTATCCACAAAATATAGAGTAAAATTAAATAATTTCTGGTACACTTTATTTATCTAATGAACTTCTTTGTTATTTTTAGAAGAGTTCATGAGAAACTTCTACTGAAAGCACCACAACAAGTTGAGGTTGAGCTCAGGATTCTGTGAGGAAATTAGAATAGTAATAACTAGTGTATTTATGAGAATCATTATTGCAATTAGGAACATAATAACAGAGTCAAGTTCTTCTATCATGAGGACTGTTGAACTTCTCTGCATGGTTGCCATGACTACGTGAGCCATGTTGATCTTCTGTTGACCCAGGTAATCTTCTGTATGGACCAAATTGGTGGTCAGTGTGGACCATGTTTCCTTTCTAATGGACCATGGTGATCTTACCCGGTATGTGTGATGCATGTTGATATTCTCTGTGGATAAGGTTGTTCATTTTGTTCTTTGAGTTCTTATCCAAAAATGTCTGTTTTTTATAAGATCACTGTACATGTGTACACTATAATAATCCCATTTTGAACATGAAACAATAAAATAATAAAACTTATGTATGTTTGTGCTTGAAAAAATGGACTTTGTTGACCTTCTGTGAGGACCAAGTTGATTGTTTCCTTCTGTTATGATACATTGTTGTCATTTGTGTGGAGCATCTTGACCTTTCACGTGTACAGTATATGTATGCAAGAGCATGTAATGTAACTGTAAAAGGGCAATCAACCAACCAGTCTGGTGTTTTGACAACTGTTTTATGGTTCAGCTGAGTGAGTCAGCCAGGTCTTTGTGCCTGTGTCTGCTTGCTACAGTTGTATATGTGAATCCATACAACATATGTGTATTCTCTCGTCTACTCCATTACAGTTTGGCCTGAAGGCATTCTGCAGACGCCATGAGGAGGTGATAGCAGAGATCATTCTCCAGCGAGACGTGTGTGAAGGAACTGGCTGCGATTGAAGAGAATCTGGACCTCGACACAGACAGGAAGCACTTCAAGAGGAGGATGCAGATGGAGGGACAGTCAGAAGATAAAGTTAAAGAACATGTGAACAGTGATTACTGGAATAACACAGATGTGTGATAGAGAACTGAAGTGGTGCGGACTGGATTAAGTAACTATATTAGCAGTGACATCATGATAACCTACAACCATTTAAAGAACAATATGAAAATGTTTACATGTGTTAAAATACTGTAATGGCTGTGCGTATTGATGACATCTAAAAATAACTACATTGTCAACTGTCAAAAAGTAGGGAAAAATAGTTACCAGAGATCCCAGTCTGGATATATACGAGCATGATCCTGTACACAAACTATTTAATCTTGTATATTTAAAGGGCATCTGACTATACAGTGTCAGTGCACTGTACTCTAAATACATAGACTCTACAGTAGTAGATACCAATGTTTAAAGTTGCACTAAGAAAGTGAATGAAATTACTAGATCAGTAGTTAAGTTCTGTGTTTTGTTGTATTAACAATGCTCATGTAGTGTGCCAAAAGATGACAAACGTATATTAGAGCATTCCTGTTACTCATCACACATGTTCATAGTAGCACACTGGCGGAATAGCTGGAGCTTCAGACTTGACTAAGAGAAACAGGGTTAAGATACTGTGCTGCTCTATTAAACCTTGGGCAAACTTGTTTTTCACTGTTTGTTGCTCCAGTTGACTCCGCTCAGAATGAGTACTTGGCTATAGACAGCGGTGGATATTTGTGTGCGAATAACCCTTGAGTATTGATTGCAGTGTGGGTGGAAACTTTCCAGAGAAGTCAGTATGGTGTTCTGTAGAATAGATCTGCCAGGAAGTAACGTGTAAGGCAACTTAGTCTTAGGCAATCTTGAGGATTGGTTACTGCACTGTATATGAACTTACATTTAGCTTTTGTTCCTTTTGAACTTTCTTTTGCTGTTCATGCAGGCATTGGCACGTACAAATCTAGGATATTAATTTTATGGAAGACTTATTGTATTTATCTGTGTAGAATGGCTATGAGTATGAGATTTCTGAAAATATGCTACTTTCACGAAGGCTGTATATTTACTGGTGAAAATATGCCATTCACGCCCCACGGGGGACTGGCACTGTTCTAAGTCTAACTGGCCTACCCTAGTAGTCGCAGTTTTTAAATTTTTGTATGACATTTTATACAACTTTTAACAAACGATGTAATAATTGTTATTTAATAATTTGTGTTGTTGCATGTTTAAGGAGTGTGAATACTTTTCAATAGCTGTTTAGTTAGATGGCAAAAGTAAACATGCAGTTTCAAGCCAAGGGACACAGTCTTTTTTGTTTTTTATTACAAAATCATGTTATACAGTATGAATTATACATACTATAGCATATCGACTGTCCAAAGATGCTTTCATGTCCTATTTTGGTTTTGAAATAAAAGTGGTAAGTGTACTTATGTATCGTTTACATCAACCATGAGGCATTTACAAAATTTGAGACGGAAATGCATGATCACGTGATGCGTTATCACGTGAACACAAGTTGCCGGCTTGCATATTTGTTGTTATTCAATCTAATGGCGGGTAAGAGAAAGTTTCACCCGGTAGTACTATCGTCTGCGTCAAAGAAAGCGAAAAAGGACCGTGACAAATTTAGGGCAACCACATGGTTGTTTTATTAGAAGAACAGAAAGCATGATGGGTTCACCTGAAGGTTGTCCTGAAAACGAAATCAGACCATAAAGTGGCAGAAGTTCTGCTTGACACGTACGTTTTCCAACTTACATCTTGTGCCTATACACTATAGTGACTGACATCACATCATTAATGATGGTGCCTCGTGACAGTCATGTCAACTGTTGTTTATGCGACATTTTAAAATGTTGGCTTATTGCATTTACCTACAGAGTTAAAACAAATTATCCATAATATTACTTATGACGAACATTGTGAAAAAAAATAGAATTGTTATGAAGTGTTTATTTTGTTATTAAAATAAAGACCAGTGGTAGGGCTCCCATATGCCTTGTAAACGCCACAGCAGTCCTCGGCATATTCTACGCTGACCTTAAGTATAGTTATTATTGTTGCACTTAAATTGATGACCTGACAGAACTCTGATGCTGGTCAGATGATGCTGCCAGCGAGAAACATTTTATCTGCATTCTTTTACAGCCCACATGTAGGTCTTATGTCATAGTTTTTTGGGTTGCAAATTAATTCCTGTTTGTTTGGCAACCAATGTGCAGACCATTATGAAGAAAGCATTAATATTCCTGCATATATACATTGATACGTAGTCAAACTAGACTGTAGTTCAATGCATTTCAGAGATGTCACAAAAGCAGCTGAACTTATTAAATGGAATCAATGCGTGTGCACACAACATGTAATGTTTGCATAAGGAACACCAGCAGGGTGTGAACCTGCCACACACAACACGGAGTCGATATTACCATAAACTGTCCAAGTGAACAAAATGGTTAGACAAACAACTGACATTGCTTTTCATTACAACTCAGTATTCTAAATGCAATCAGTCACAACTGTATTTTATATTATTAGAACATTTTAATTTATCTGACCGGAATACATAATTATTAGTATACACTCTAAACAAGTATGCACAAATTCTTTTTTCTGGATAACACTGCTAACTGTGTTTTGAACTCTTCTTTTGGGGAAACACATCCTCCGTCATGATGGATGTCAAAGACCCTATTTGAACAATTATTTCAACCTGAAAGTGACAAATTACAAAACCAGTACAGTTGTACAATATTCAGCATTTTCTCTAGTTGATTATCCTCTGTATGTCTAATGACATCCGAAATATAAATAGGGTATGTGTCATTTAATACATATTAGGTTTTATGTGGGATACGTGTGTGTAAAATAGTTATGACATTGCTTTATTGACTAATACAATGTAACTTTATAATAGGACTGACGTAGACTTGTTCAAATTAGTGTCTTCGCAAGAGTGACACTGTTGGTGCCACTGCAGTCAAGTAACAATTCTTATTTACTCTGTTCATTTCTCCTGTTCAAGGTTTCTGTTTGTGGCCATATTCTCCTGGTCTATCCCATATCCTTTTTTCTTGTACAGTGTCTCTGTGCCAGGTGGCCTTCTAATAGTTTTTAAAGACTACATGAAAGTCCTCCAAGATATAGTTAAGCAGTATCAACTATTTATTACAGGTTCAAGCATTTTTATATCATTCAATAATATATTTTTCCACAAACAAAACGTAGAACGAATTAATTAAAGTTTATCGTGATAAAATCCATGAAATTATGTAATTTATAATATTTAAAAAGAGGGTATCCGGAAGTGGGAGACACTGGGAACATTCTGCCTATAGTACACCAGTACATAGTACAGTATCTAATGTATCTACTTGGGCTCGGGACTCCGCTTTGGTTGCTCCTTACAACGTTCCCCTGGCGAGAAATGTCACGACCTTCAAAACATCACAACTGACCACTGTGCTACGAGAAAGGGAGGGAGTATCTGCCCCTAAGCCCGGCGTTCCATTGCCGGATGTGACCCTCCATATTGCGAGCATCACGTGATACACCCTTTGCCACGAGGCATCGAATACACATCAGTTACAATTATAGTAGCAATTTCCTTTCTTTATATACCATATAGTCTTTGACTGGCGAGATTGTGGTGTCAACTTGTCTTCACTGGAAATAGTTCTTAAACTGATATAACTATTTCCAGTTAAGTTATTTGTATTGTAGAATGGCGTTAAACATCGTTTATATGTTATATTATATCATATGATACATTAAACATGTTAACATGCGAAACTATAATTATTCATCCATGCACAGTTATGGATAGGTATGTTTTACATTAGGCGACGTGAAACCAAGATGGCGCACACATCGTCGCCATTTTGTCCTTCATAAAATGTAACAAGGAATTACTTTAAAATGTTGATACATCATTCTATATAACTCAAATTTGTAAACAAGAATACATAACATAAAATAATAAACATATAATTAACAGATGTAGACTAAGACAACTTTAGTTATTTTATTAAAGATATTATCGACACCAATCAGCATAGTGATCGTAATTTTGTTTTCCACATTCGCGTTGGCTTAAACAGGCAAAAACATCGTTTATGTGTTATATTATATCATATGATACATTAAACATGTAAGGTAATATATAAACCTATAATTATTCATCCATGCAGATTTATGGATAGGAATGTTTTACAACAGGCGAGGTGAAACCAAGATGGCGCACACATCGTCGCCATTTTTTCCTTCATAAAATGTAACAAGGAATTACTTTAAATGTTGATAAATAATTCACATAATTCCATATAACTCAAATTGGTAAACAAGAATACATAACATAAAATAGTAAACATATAATAGATGTAGACTAAGCCAATTTATTTTAATTAAGATATTAACAACACCGATCAACATAG
>JAODUO010000130.1:357500-375000 GCA_025642075.2 Ridgeia piscesae
AATCGCAAAATATAATACGCGGTAAAAATAATCAGTTCTTTTTATCAATTCATGCGAATTAACATTGAACAAAATACTATTACAGTTACTCGGAATGCGACCGCACATTAACGCACATTAACCACCACACACACACACACACACACACACACACACACACACACACACACACACACACACACACACACACACACACACACACACACACACACACACCCCACACACACACACACACACACACACACACACACACACACACACACACACACACAAAAATCACACACACACACACACACACACACAAAAACACACACACACACACACACACACACACACACACACACACACACACACACACACACACACACACACACACACACACACACATTTCAGTATCTGGTTTTTAGGATTTATCAGAACGCTCTAAACACCTGCTCAATCAAAAACACCACTTCGACTTCTCCGAAAAGCATTAAGCCACGATGCAATTAATGCGCGAAGATACAAATTGCCAGACATGTACGCGTCCGTACAGCTGAGTGGTCTGGAGCAACGTAGACGGAACGAAACTGCTCAACGTTCAAAACAGCTGCGTGGGAGCCGAACCGGGGTTCTCTCAATTGAGAGGCCAATGTTTTATTCACTACGCCACCGCACTCCTGTCACACACGGTGTGACACCCCGTCGTTAAAGGGAGGATGCCAGCTCCTCTGTCCAGATTTGGCCGCGTAGTAATTTGTAACGGGAAGTAACTGGATGTTTTGTTTACCGTTTGAACGTGTTGCAGGTGGAAACTTTTCAATTGCGAACGTTTTCCCCAGCTTAATAAAGTAACTGAGCACAAATTGGCAGGCAGTAAACCTTCAACATGCATGTTGTAGTCATAAGAACGTAATATTAATTAAATTAAAAAATCGCCCTCGCGACATAGTTCAGCCATGCTCCATCCTCGCTAGCCGTACTGTATCCATGGCTGGTCGTCTCAACAAATTGTAGATGTCAACGGAATCCAAGTATAACATTATATATAAATGGCAACTGACTTCGCCAGTCGCTACTGCGTCAGCCGTGGAGACAGCGCGAATACCTACCCCAATCTGAAGACGGATACATGAATACATGATTGGTGGGAATTCCAAAATGCCAGTAATAATAATAATTAGACAACGTATAATTGTGACTAATTATTGTTCTATTTACAATATATTACTATTTACCAAATATTACACGCACGCATAAATGTTGATACATAAATTATATATTTTATATATATATTTTTATAATATATAATATATATATATATATATATTATATATATATATATATATATATATATATATATATATATATTATATATATATATATATATATATATATTTGTTTTATTAAATTATTATTATTTTTTTGTGTTTTTTTTTTTAAAAAAACTAAATTAAAGGATTAGGACAAAAAAAGTTCAAGCACTTATTTGCACGGCGTAATAACGGTTTGTTATGGCACAAGTGATCTGCGTATATTTTACCCGTTCCAATGGCGGCAAAGTCACTCTGCTCAACTTGCAACGAGGTGGGGACATACAACAACGACTGTTCTAAATGCGTAGTGTCAGCTTGTCGCTCGACATTTGATGTTGTTGCAGACATTCCTGACTTCACGCCTTCGGCACCGTGTGCGTCTCCATCGGTGACGATGTATCGCAGTGCGACATCTTGTGCCGCAAACTGTCGCCCTATCTCTGCCCCTGCCGTATACTCGGACAGAGGTTCATTGGCTGGCAGGGTTGCCGTACAGTTTCATGGCCTGGACATGTCACATTTACTCCTCGCCTCCTCAGTGAAGCACCGAGTGTACACAACCTGTTCTGTGTATGTTTATCCCAACTATCTCGTTATGCGCTGTCTGCTTCTCCACAGCAACGCCAACGGTGATTGCCTGGCTGGCATTCTGTCCTGCGTGATAAGCTCCAGTGATGGATGTGGAATTGTATCGACTGTCAATCGCTATATTTATCGGTGCATCCTCAGGTAGACCAGGCAAGCGATTGATTCGCTTCACGTCTTCACGTTTCTTGGCCAGGTCTGCCAATGTCATCGTCGACGTTGTGTCACCAACTTTGTTAGCAGTTTTTTGCATGGCGCTGATGCATGGTGACGGCACATTCATACTAGCAAATATTACTCTGCTCTTTACAATGCCTGTTGTACACTCTTATAATCCAACTTGCAAGCCAATGTTAGGGGCTGCTGGCTTACGGCCTTGCTTTCCTGTCTCCACTTCATGATACATCTTTGATGTGTATCCACATTTCATGCACCATAAACAACACTGCCAACACAGTCCCACTTTAACTTAACTGGCAACAGTCAATCTAGGAGTGACACATTTGCCTCTTTCCATCACTGAATGCTGTTCGATTCACTCGTACATACGTTCCTTCTGGCCTTTGTCATCAAGCCGCATTTCCTCATGTGTATCTTCTCCTTGTAGATATGTCGATGTCAAGTCGTCATCGTCGTGATCATCGCATCTTGGCCGCAGCATCTTTGCCTCACCAGAATTACCTTCGGCATCAGGAATCTCAATGAGGCCAGCTGGTGTCACTTTTGTGACACGCGCAAACTCAGCTTGGGTAAGTCGGGGCATCCATCGGGCTAAACTTTCTCCAGTCTGCTCTTCAATGCTGTCCTTTTTCTTTGATACGTATGCAGGATGACCCTTCCTGAAACCACAGGCCCTTTCACTCTTTCGCGGAACTTTGTGAGACATGACAACAATTGAAATACACACAAAAATAATATTCAAAATGTGGCACACCAGAGCAATCCAACTTAGTGACCAGCCGACACTAAGCTCACATGGCTGCTGCAACAATCAAGCGATTGGTTACACCAGTAGTCCCATGTACAATTGATTTGTGATTTACAACCCTCCCTGGATGTGATATGTCAAATCTTTCATTTCTGCCAGGTGGGATAGATGCTGGGACAGCATGTACCTGTGCACGACAGGAAATGAGGCTACTGTGTGAGTGTTTGATGTGGCTTTTTGTCATACCCCTTATCAGCACTAGTACACTTGTGTCTTTGGAGATGGCTATAATTCGTGAAGTTTATACCCTTTTTTATTAACAGATGGGATCTTTTAAAAAGGTAAATGTTCAATATTTGCATAATGCAGAATATATAAAAAAATACTAACATTGCACTATAGTATTTAAATTCAGTGTCTTCAAGGTCGACTTAGTGTAAACAATGTGCCACTGGGGTCAGAATTCATATAATATCAAGTACGATAATGAATGTATTGTCCCAATTCTCATATGTATACATCATTCAAGACACAGTAGGGCATTTTCATGAAAATTTGGGGAAAAGGTCCTTGAAATTTTTTATTTGAATTTTCAATGGAAAATTTAATTTTTTTTGATAGGGGGCATAATTTAAAGTTTGGAAAATTTACACAAAAATTTTCACCCAAAGCTTTATGGTTGGGGAAAAAGCTACAATTAACCATTAGCACTGGGGAAATTATTTAAATTTAGGGTTATTAAAATGTCAAAAAAAATTTGTGGGGGCCCTTTATAAACCCTAAAAATTTTCCTGTTAAATTTTCCCTTGGTTTGCCAATTTCCTTTTTAAAATTATTTTAAACTTAGCTCCCTTTTTAAATTAATGGGACCAAAAAATATTTCTTAGGCCTGTTCCCCCGCAATTTTTCAAATACCCTTTTAAAATAGGGGTAAATTTTTGCATTAGCAGTCACCCCAAAATTATAGTTTTTTTTTTATCAGCCGCCTTTGGTTGGCCCCAAGATTTTTTCCCCTTTAAATCTTTTTTCCTTTTCCTTCTTTTTTATTGTTTATTAAATGTACCTTTATTCCCGTGAATTTTTATTGTGAAAAATTGGGGGGCAAATGAATTTTGTGTAACCGGAATGTAACGCCCCAGTCACGAAAAATAAGGGGGGTTTGAAAAAGTGATTTACCAATTGGCCTTTTTTTTTTTGATTTTTTTCTTTTTTATTCCCCTTCAAGACCCCTTTTTTTTCTTTTGTTGCAAAAGGGATTTTATGACCCCCGAGGGATTAAAGTTTTCTTAATGGTTTAATTTTGCCCACAGAAAATAAATTTGGGGGGTTTACTTTTTAAAAAATAAACCCTTTAATGGGGTCCAGGGTTTTTATTTTTAAAAACCTGCCTTTTTTTTAAAAACAAGATTTTGAAAACCCGGTTTCATCTTTCCCGGAACTTTTAACATTAAAATTTAAAAAAAAAAAATATTAAATTCAAAAAATAAATTATAAAACAAAATGGTTCAAATTTAGTTAGGGGGCATCATTTCCCCAACAACATTTGGAAATGTCCCCGAAATTTATTTTTTCCCAACCCCCCCATGGATACAAATTTTCTTTTTTCCCTGGGGGAAATTCAGATAAAGGTGTTCTGGTTTTTTTCCCTTAAAGTTTTTACAAAAATATTTAGTTATTGTTTTTCTAATAGCCAGTCAGTGTTTTTAATTATTTGTAAGTTTTTAACTTTTAAACCTTTTAAAACAAGTTAATTTTTAAAAAACAAACAAAAGAAATTTTAAAAAAAATTAAATTGGGATAAAATGGGGTTTTTCAAAAAAGGGTTTAAGGGGTTTTTAAAATTTTTGCCCTTAAAATAAAACAAACATTAAGAATTATTTCCCTTTATTTTATTATAAACATTTGAAAAAATATTTTTACAACCGGAGGGTTCTTTTTAAAACATTCAAAGGGGGCTAAAGGGAAAAAAAGAGAATTTGAGTTGTACTTTAAGGTTAAAATTAAAAATTTCGCAAACATTTGAATTTTAAATAAGTTTCCGGGGCCATGAGCAAAAACAAGGGAAAAACCGCTTTTGTCTAAAAGAGGGAAAAAAAGAGGAAAAATGTGGCTATTCCTGTGGTCCACATTGAAGCAGTCAAGTTGTTCTATGCTAGAAATAACAACATGTTTAGTTAGTATTTATAATAAAACTTGCATGTAAGTGGTCTTGCAAAATAATTGTAAAGGCAACTTTTGTGAAAAACAATCACCTTGTGTATTTCTTTTAAAACTATGAAATCTTTCTGGAATTAAAACACCAAGTTCAAGTGTGCATTACTTCTTTTACAATTATACAATATTTTAGAAGGTTAATGTATGTTTAAATGTAATATTGTGTGTTACCTAAATTACAGACTGAAAAATAGATTTCCCTCAAGCTAAAATGTGCATAATGATTTATCTGTGATAATGGATTTCATGTAACGCGAGTCACAGTAACGCGAGTCACGCTGATTATCTAATATATTTGTATATTATTGAGAACATTTCAAATCACTAATGCCATTTTTTGAAACCTTATTTATTTGTGTATCAAACAAGGGTATTCATTGTTTTGTATCATTTATACTTTGAGGAGAAACTTGTCATGTATCAAGTGACGTTTTTAGATTTTCCGTTTGCTGTAACGCGAGTCACGCTAAGATGAGATTCAAATAAAAATCATACTATGTAAACATATTTTAATTTGTTGGCATCATTTAATACCTTGTACCTTTAAGTTCCTCTATTCATAAGTTGAACTTTTAAAATACATTATTATAAGAGATATGTCAAAATAGTGTTCATGGAATACCCGGTAGTCAAAATATGTAACGCGAGTCACGTGGAAATGCCCAGTAGATATTTTTCCACAACGGAGGGGTGTGAACTTCAAAGACATGTCAGTTAATGTGTGGGGCTATATGGAAGAAATCCTTAGATGAATTTGTTTTATGTATGTATTGCTTCAATGGTATATAATTTTGTGAAGATTTGCACTATTTGGGGAATCTAATTGAATTTGAACTCATCTGTTTCCAGGACAACATTGAGCAACAGACAACATGGACGACGCATTTATGCTACATTATAAAGAGAAATTGAGAGAGAAAACAGTCGTGGCAGCGAATGGAGAGTGTCTATTGTGGACTGGGACTAGATGTAGTGTAAGGGGAGGGTTGGTAGGGAATTATGGGGTGATTTATGTCAAATGCAAACAACTTTGTGGTGGTGGCTTGGGCTGGAAATTGATGAGAGCTCATCGATTAGCATACATGTTACACGTGAAATCGGAACTTCCGCCAGATATGCACTGTAGCCACTTGTGTCACAATTCTCTATGTATAAATGTCAATCATTTAATACTCGAGACTCCATTTGTGAATGGTAACAGGAGGCTATGTGCCAGAGAAAATATATGCTTAGGCCATGATCAATCCCCACCATGCATTTTATTTTTTAAACAAATACCTTTTAATAATACGAGGTAATTAAATTAAGTGCAATTAGCATGTACTTACCATTGCATAAGTCGTTCATCAGTTTCCATTTCTTTTGATCAGCTCTGTCTGTCTGTGTGTCATTCTGTTGGCCCATACAGCATTGTGTTTGCAGGTGGTGTGACAGTCTTTCTTCAGTTGATCCGGGTCTGGCTTATTGCGTATTGTCTATGTACTGTCTGTGTACTGTCTGTGTATTACCCGTGTATTCTCTATTGTAAGTAAATCACTGTGGCGTGACAACTCAGAGTTACGTGTGAGCCGGATATGTATGGTCGTCCACAGATCTGTCATGAAGACAGTAGAGGTGTTCGACAACAGTGCCCTTATTCACCTTGACCTTGGCCTTGTTTTTTATTACCTTGACCTTGTTTTTTGTTTCCATTGTTTTGTCCAGTTGGCCCTTGCGATAGACTCCCTTCTGTGCATCCGCTCTGGTCTGTACTGTAGCTAAAGCCGCATTTCCTCACGTGTATCTTATTCTCGTAGGTATGTCGATGTCAAGTCGTCATCGCGTCTTGGCCGCAGCATCTTTGCCTAACCAGAATGACCTTCGGCATCAGGAATCTCAATGAGGCCAGCTGGTGTCACTTTTGTGACACGCGCAAACTCAGCTTGGGTAAGTCGGGGCATCCATCGGGCTAAACTTTCTCCAGTCTGCTTTTCAATGCTGTCCTTTTTCTTTGATACGTATGCAGGATGACCCTTCCTGAAACCACAGACCCTTTCACTCTTTCACGGAACTTTGTGAGACATGATGACAATTGAAATACACACAAACATATTCCATACACGGCAATGTCATCTATGCAACCGAGAAATGTCAAAAACAAAGTCGCATTATTATGAGAATATGGTATCAACAAACTCTGCTACGCCAAAACAGCTATGGGAATGCATCAATAAAATCTTACACAGGCGGCCTGCTCCTTCTCTACCAACTCATGCACCAATCAAGTCATTGTGTAACTCTTTTTCGAGTCATTTTAAAGAAAAAATTAGCGTTATACAATCAACTTTCACAGGTCATACTCCGGATACGGTTCATGCAGACTTTCCACAACTAAATTTTCAACTTGCATCGTTTGAACCAGCCACAACTACTGAGGTGAGAAAAATCATCATGTCATCCCCAAGTAAATCCTGTGACCTTGATCCAATCCCCACCATACTACTGAAAGCATGCCTTGACGTATTAATTAAACCAATAACAGACATCATAAATGCATCGTTATGCTTCGGCCTTTTCCCTGACGATTTTAAATGTGCCCATGTTAATCCAGTTCTTAAGAAACCAACTCTGCCTATAGAAGAATTAAGCAGTTACAGACCTATTTCCAACCTAAGCTTCATCTCAAAAATACTTGAAAAGGTTGTAGCTAATCGTCTCAGATCTCACATCTACAAAAATGGTCTATCCAATGTGTCGCTGTCTGCATATAAACAATTTCATTCTACAGAAACTGCTCTTTTAAAAGTACACAATGACATTAACCTCAACATCGACAATGGAAAAGTTACCGCCTTGACCCTGCTTGACCTATCTGCCGCTTTCGACACCATCAACCACAATATTCTCATTACCCGTCTATCACCATAGTACGGCATATCTGGCACAGCCCTGAGCTGGTTTACTTCATATCTTACTGACAGACAGCAAGCCATTAAAATAGGTAACAGCTTTTCAGACATGTTGCCCACGTCATGTGGTGTGTCCCACAGGGTTCTGTTTTGGGGCCTTTGCTTTTCACTTTATACACAACACCTTTAAGCTCTGTTATCCAAGGTCACAACTTGGATCATCACCTTTATGCCGATGACACCCAAATCTACATTTCGTTGACTACACCAGATGCTTGCCGCTCCTTAAACCAGCTCAGGTATTGTCTCCAAGATGTCTCCCTTTGGATGAAAAATAGTAAACTAAAGTTAAATGCAAACAAGACCAAATTTATCATCATTGGTACCGTAACGCAGCGTGCAAAACTCGATGGCTTTTTCCCAACACATATCCTAAATCAGAGTGTAACACCAGCCCCCTCAGTTTCAAATCTCGGAGTTAACTTTGACGAAAGCTTCAATTTCAAACAGCACATCAAAAACATGCCGTTGCTATTTCTACCATATCCGTGATCTTCGTCGTATTCGCAGATTTTTTATCACTTTCTGTTGCTAAAACCATCGCGACAGCTCTAGTAAGCAGCAGACTTGACTACTGCAATTCCCTCCTTTACAATACTGCGAACAAGGATATTGCAAGACTTCAATGTGTCCAGAACTGCTTGGCAAGGGTAGTTACGCGTTCTCATTTTTCTAGCTCGGTGCCGCTTATAAAATCATTGCACTTGCTCCCTGTGCATTATCGCATTATTTTCAAGATTTGCACAATATCCTATCAAGCACTCACATCTAAACAAACAACATATCTAAACTCAATGCTAACTCCAGCAAGGAATTCCAGAGAGCTACGCTCAACCAGTAGTAACCCACTTTACATCCCTCGGGTTAAGACGAAAGCTGGGACCCGAGATTGCTCGGTTGCTGCACCAACTCTGTGGAATTCGCTTCCTGTCAGTGTCAAGTCGGAAGGTAATATAGTTTCCTTCCGCCGACGTCTAAAAACATATCTCTTTAATGCTGCCTATCCTCCTTAGCTTCCTAGAACCTTCGTCCATCCATCAACGACTCACGCACTGTTCTACGTTTACGCAATTGCTTAACCCCTTGGTTTTGTCGCGCCACTGAGCTTGATCTTCGAGGATATTGGCACATAAGAAGTTATTATTATTATTATTATTATTAATACCTTGATTATTATTACATTTATTAGATTACTTCTAATATTGCCATTTTTATCTGTCTAATAGATTTGCTTGCAACTGTTCATATGAAAAAAATGTAATCGTGAGAACTAATCGTGAGTATTATTACTTTGGTAATGTACTCGAGTACGAGTACGATTACTTTCCTTCGTACTCGAGTACTCAAGACATGGTATCTACCCCTGGCAGGTAATTTTTAGGTGTCTGTAGTGTATATATACACCCTTTATGGTAAAGCCAGCAACTGTTATGCAATAATCCGAGTGGTGGTGGAGCAGCTGTCTCAAGTAGTTGCTCTCTGCTATTAACATGTGGCTATGCTGTTTTTATAAATGTACGCACAATATAATTATGTAATGTCAAATCTTCATGTGGGTTTGTTGTTATTTTCCAGGTAAACGTCGATATGATCGAAAACAGAGTGGTTATGGTGGTCAGACAAAGTTGAAGGTTTGTCTTCAACTTGTTGTTTACAACTAGGGATGTTCCCTTAACACAGCTGGGCGAGAGGATTGGATGTCAGTTGGTCTCTGTGTTGACTGAAATATTCAAATGTAATTTTTAAACATTTTCTCATAATGTAGACTAATGGATCATCTATAGGCGATGTACTTGTATAAAATAAAAAATGGCCCATCTATAGGTGATGTACTTGTATAAAATAAAAAATGGCCCATTCTCCCATTTATGCTGGTGATTAGTCACTGCACTGTGACCCAGTTTGTAGATGACAACAGTACAGTTGACGCAACACCAGACATGTAAAAACATATCCATCGTCTACTCACAAGTAAACATACTGTAATGTTTCCCCCTTGTCTGTGCTAGGTTGTTTTTTATATTATGTCTACCTTTTCCCTTCCAGAATCCTGCACACTAGTTCTGTCTTCTTTCTGTAGTACATTGCCATATGTATTTTGTTGCCAGGCAAAGACAACAAAGAAGATCGTGTTGAAGATGGAGTGTACGGAATGCAAATACAGGAAGCAGCTGGCCATCAAGCGGTGTAAGCACTTCGAGTTGGGAGGAGACAAGAAGAAGAAGGTTTGTGTTTCTATTCCTCGGTCCGTATTCCTCTTCTCTCTGATAGTATCTGTTGACAACGAAACATGACCGAGAATGACAAAATGCAATGTCTGAAATCTTCCTGTGCATGATGAGATATACGTGTAATATTTTCTCACAGATTAAAAAAATTGTACCAGGTAATAATGAATGGGTTTACTTGATATCACCTTGTAACGTTGGTGTCACTTCGTAACATAATATTATATGTTGCTATGTATATTAATACAAAGACAATCAATATTATTATCATGATAACTGAGCCTGATCTGTTTTTACTTTTATGGTAAGCTGAGTGTAATACAGGTTTTTCTGACATTTTACATATACCTCATGACCAGCGTAAAATTGCAAACAAGCATGACAATAAAGTGTATTGTCTAACAAAAACAGCTCTGAACGGCTTTCATCTGTAAAAAATATTTTCATCTCACAAAGATGTTTTATAATAACGACATAATATGCTTTTTTCTGTGTGTTTCAGGGCCAGATGATCCAGTTCTAATCGGTTCCCCGCTGACTGTACATTCTAACAATAAATCATCTGTACCCTTGTCAGAAGTCTGTTGTTTTGTACTCTATAATGGATGAGAACACATCATTTATAACAGCCAAGGGACTGTTTCAAGAAAGTTCTTATGAGCTTGTAGACATAATGTTATGCTTTAAAATCAATTTTGCTACTCCGTGAGTACTGGTCACTATCAGTAGTTATGGAATTACAGTGTAGTGTTCTTGGTAAATCAGCATCCTGCAAAAGCTTACAATTACAGATTCTGCTTAATATTTTGAATTTCCTTACAAGTTCATATCTTTGTTAAACAGTCCCTACAAGTGTCATTAAAAGGCTTCTTGTTTCAAAGGCCTTATTGAATAGTGTATAATTACCAGTGTGCCTTAATTATTACAGCAGGTAGGAACATGACATCGAGTACTGTAAATAGTTGAAATCAATAGAGATACTGGATGCATTATTTCTTGGAATACAAGACGTTTAACTGTATCTCCACATCGATTGGTCTATATTCGTTGCATACACTTGCTAGTTCAATAGAGATCAGACTCAAGAAGCTGCTGGTCGTGTCACTCTAGATTTGACGTGGGAGTAGTGAGTGGATCTCTGGGAACTATCCATTTGTTTTCAACACAACTATTTTCCTGCATCAGGTAAAGGTTGAACTATCTACATACTAGTTGGAAATAGTTGCACACCCCGGTAGCTCAAAACTTCCAACCTTGCACTCCAGGGGTCGCTGTGGCTGTTTACGTCAGAACCAGCTCTTCTCTACCATGGCAAAAATTCCTCTTAACCTCGGCCAATGAAATCGCCCATGAAGAGTGTTGTCCGCTTGCAGTAATATTTTGGTGATATCAGCCACCCGCTTCTCGTGTTACATGCAATGTTTAGGATGTGAATGGGTTAATAAATCGGACTGGCTATTCGCAGAGCACCTCTGCGAATAAGGTCACACTATTTGCAGCCCAGATAGCAAGCCTACGTTGGCCCGACTATGGTACCGTTGGCATAATGTTGGCATTGGGTGAACAACGTTGGGCCAACATTGGGCGTGTGGATTAAAAGATCATTGATTTAACAGTTTGCAACTTCTACAGGTAATTGCAATTTAATACTTTGTGACTTAATTTGTATTAAGACTTTAGTCAGAAGTAAGGTTTGTGTAACACTGAGTACTAAATCACAAAGACCATCTTCTGCCTAATTTGTTTTGTACTTGTATCATGATAATTTTATTTTGAAATTATACATACTGTTTCAGTAATTTATTAAATTACAGTGACTTCGTTGTACCTTTCCTACATTCCAGTTGTTTCTAATAATATCCAGTTTAGTTGTAGACCCTGCAGCATTCATTGGGGTAAACACAACTTATCAGAATTATAATAAACGTGATTATGTGATTGATTGTTTTACAGGTTAAATTCTAAATTAACACTATTCTATAAGTTTATAATTCATTGTATTTTTAACTGTGGTACAGGTCAATGTCATCCTGAATTATAATTATAGAAATGACACCGAGGATTGCAACAGGATCTGGATGAGGATTAGCTTGGTGAAGACTACAGCAACCACGTCTCAGAGAAAAGAGTGCTCTTAGGAAGAATTGTTCCAACAGCTTCATGCAATGAGTCTATGTGTGCTTATATTTGTGTTTGTGTGTTTATGTGGTGTGTATTTGGTGTGTGTGTGGTGGTGTGGTGTGGTGTGTGGTGTGTGGTGTGGTGTGGTGTGGTGTGTGTGTGTGTTGTAAGATGTGTGTGTATTTATGATTTGTGTGTGTGTGTGTGTGTGTGTGTGTGTGTGTGTGTGTGTGTGTGTGTGTGTGTGTGTGTGTGTGTGTGTGTGTGTGTGTGTGTGTGTGTGTGTGTGTGTGTGTGTGTGTGTGCATGTGTGTGTGTGTGCATGTGTGGTATTCATTCTGTGTGTGTGTGTGCGTGCGTGGTGTGGTGGTGTGTGTGTGTGTTTGTTTGTGTGTGTGTGTATTTATGAGATTTGTATGTGTGTGTGTGTGTGTGTGTGTTTGTGTGTGTGTGTGTGTGTGTGTGTGTGTGTGTGTGTGTGTGTGTGTGTGTGTGTGTATTATGCCAAATAATTATAATACCAAAGTAAACCTAAACAGCAAAGGTGGGTGAAACCAACCACCACATATAGATACATGTTGAAACAAGGGAAAGCGTCATAGCGCCCCAAAACCCCTGGTACAAATAATAGAATGTACTATTTCTTCAACATGTCAAACAAATATCACACACACACAGGTGTAGCTGGGGCAGGTGGGTGGGAACCTCAAACATAGCTGCCAATGCTATGAACACTAAATATAACGAAGAACAGTAACCACTATAAGTATTGAGACATAAATTAGACAAATACAAGTAGCATACAACTCAATAACGAATGTCAATATGTGGTTACCTTTCTCTTCGTAAATTCGAACTGGGGCAGCGGCAACACTGCCGCTGACTTTTATGCCAATAGTTATCACGTGGGAAGTCATGTGACCCTGACTGGATCACTGGAATTACCAAGTTTTAATAATTATGTATATACAGTGTTTTATATATATATATATATATATATATATATATATATATATATATATATATATATATATAAATTAATTACTATCTACACTGACACATGTCATATATAAATATATGTATAAATTTGTAATATAAATATATATATATATATATATATATATATATATATACATATGTATATATATATATATATATATATATATATATATATATATATATACATATATATATAAAGTGTATGTATGTATGTATGTATGTATTTATGGGAAATGGGTGTACTTAGTTCAAATATCCTCTATTTAGGATTTTTGGAACATGAACAATGACCCTAATGCACTGGCAACGGAGTATAGGTGGCGGATGTGAACTCTAAACTCATGATGACTGATCAGTCAGTGTAATCCTTTCGGATATAAGGTATACCTGTAAAAAAGAGGGGTTTATATGAGTTGCCTAAAAGTGAATAACATATATATTGAACAAGAATACGCGTATATACCGGAAGCACAAGAGTGCATGCAGCCGTTACACTCCCATGTCAATATACATTAAACAAATATCACTTATGCAAGATCGACTATAGCAGTTGATGTTCTCCCTTCTGTCCTGTTAAAAATAAAAATTGATTAATACATATTTTTTGTTTATTTTTTCTTTTTATATTTTTTGTACTGGAAAAACATGAGATATGCAGTGTGAAAATATGGTCTGAAAGTAAAAAATAAAATGTAAGCAGGGCATTGCGAAACTCTGGTGCAGCCCGTAGTGCCGCTACTGCTGGCCACCTCACACCTCCACAAACCTCGTAACGTTGTTTATTAATAATTAATACATAGAACTATCCCCTGGTTGGTAAACATGTAGAAAAACAATAATAGTTCATTACTGTATGCCTAAACTTATGTCATAGCACCGTAGCACAAGGGACAGACACCTACGAAACCGTCCGGAATAGCATCGCTGCGGCCCGACGAACCCTACACGTAATCTTAGCTCCATAACAACTAAACAATTGTACACCTGCAAAGAATCAGAATACATTAAATAATGTCTAGAATAATAACTATCATAATGCAGTTGTACAAGGGACAGACACGCGCGAAGCCGCACGGACCAGCGCTGCTGCAGCCCGACGAACCACGCACGCAATCTAATCCCCATAACAACTACATCATATATATGGATAGCTGGTGACTTTAACTGTCCCAAGATTAATTGGACCTCCCTAACCTGCCCAGAAAATGACAAAACATCTACTAATTTACTAGACCTGACTAAAGACTTCCACCTTCACCAAGCTGTACGGGAACCTACTAGAGGCAAAAACATCCTAGAACTTTTCCTCACTACAAACCCCTCCCTCATAGAAAGCACACATAGCATACCAGGCATCAGTGACCATGACAGTATCCCCTTATTAAACATCAACATAAACCTGCCCAGGAATATCCCCCCTCCCTACAAAGTTTTCAAATACCACAAGGCAGAATGGAAACACATTGATCAAGAACTCCAGGACCTAGGAAACAAAATTCAAAACCAAGCCCCACTCACTGACTGCCCCAGAACCACTTTGGGACCTCTTCAAACACAGCCTCCAGGAAATCATGAACCAATTCATCCCCTTCAAATATTCGTCCAAACGGTACTCACTCCCCTGGATTAATAAAGACATAAAAAAGATAAAAAACAACAACGACTATACAACAAAGCAAAGAAATACCAAAGAGAAACTGACTGGACATCATTTCGGAAATACCGTAAAGCTACCCAAAAGAAGATTCAATCAGAATACTGGAAATATCTTGCACATATAATCGATCCAGAACAAGACAAAGAAAAAAATCCTTTTGGCACTACATAAAATCACTCAATAAAGACTCAACAGGAATCTCCCCACTAAAAGACAAAGGCATCCTTCACACAGACAGCAAATCCAAAGCAGATATCCTCTCAAACCATTTCCAGTCTGTATTCACCAATGAAAACCTAACCAACCTCCCCCAGCTCCCCAACCAAAACCGATCCTCACAAATGCCCCCAATCCATATCACAGTGAGAGGCATTGAGAAATTACTTAAAGAATTAAAACCAAATAAAGCCCAAGGCCCAGATAACATTCCTGCCAGAATCCTGAAAGAAATGGCCTCTAAAATAGCACCCATCCTGACAATCATATTCCAGAAATCAATAAACTCTGGAACTCCCCCTTCAGACTGGTTGAAAGCACATATAGTCCCTATCCACAAAAAGAATGACAGAACCATCGCCTCAAACTATCGACCAATCTCCCTCACCAGTATACCATGCAAAATTCTTGAACATATCATATCCACATCAATCCATAAACATCTTGAAAAACACAATATTCTCACTGATCGACAACACGGCTTCAGATCTAGGCGTTCCTGTGAGACTTCACTGCTCACAACTATCCATGACCTGACTAGCACCCTGGAAAAAAATCACCAAATTGACCTTCTACTACTAGATTTCTCTAAGGCTTTCGACACTGTCCCCCATAATCGACTCCTCCACAAATTAGACCACTACGGAATTAGAGCCAGCACCCACCTTTGGATTAATTTTTTTCTTACCAATAGAACTCAAGAAGTGCTGGTAGAAGGGTGCAAGTCGGGTCAGGTACACGTGAGCTCTGGAGTCCCACAGGGTACTGTTCTTGGCCCCCTCCTCTTCCTTCTCTATATAAATGACATGCCCACCCACATATCTCCAGGAACCTCCCTCAAACTTTTCGCTAACGACGCAATGCTCTATCGAAAAATCAATAATCACACCGACCAAGACAACCTACAGCACGACCTTGACAGACTAATCGACTGGGCACAATCTTGGCAAATGACTTTCAACCCCTCCAAATGCGAAATAATGCACATCACCAGATCGAAATCACCCATAGATAAACCATACATAATACATAACGAAACACTCAGAGCAGTACCAGTAGCAACACGCTTGGCATAGACATATCAAATAACCTCTCCTGGAACCCACACATCAACAAGATAGTCAATAAGGCAAATAGCAAACTTGGATTCATTAAAAGAAACTTAAATCTATTCCCCAGTCCATCAATACCTATGCCTATTGTAGTCTGGTCCGCCCACACCTCGAATACTGCTGCCCGGTGTGGGACCCATATACCACCCGAAACATCAACCATCTAGAGGGGGTCCAGCACCGGGCAGCAAGATTCGTGGTCCATAATTACAGCTGGGAAACATCTGGATCCACCTTGGCCTCTGCCCTCTCTTGGCCAACACTAGAACAGAGGAGGGCTGAGGCCAGACTTACCACCATGTATAAAATAACAAACAATCTCTTAGACATCAATCTCAACCAATACCTCATGCCCGGACACAGCCAAACAAGATCCAACCACCCACACAAATACAGACAAATATCAACCTCCCACAATTACTACAAATACAGTTTTTTCACAAACAATAGCCCAGTGGAACATACTACCTTCTAGTGTATTTGCCCACAACAGTCTCGACATCTTTAAGGGTGCATTGCAGGACATTAACCTGACAATTGCAACCTTCAGGCACCTCCAATAAGACCACCACCCCGTCCCCCTCCACACCCCATCCCTACCACATCCCCACCCTCCCCCATCATTGACTTGTATTTTTCCCCATCCACCCCACCCTAATCCCATATTCCCAAGCACAAATTCTCTTATTCCACTTCCAGATAACATGAAGCCAGCCATCCTGAAGCCGAGCAACCATACTAGTGCGTGATGTAGGGGTTTTGCACTACAACATAACAGAAAATCACTGTGCCCCGGCCAGGAGCCGCCACTAGACGCCGCCAACCACGCCCACCCCCCATCCAGGGCCACGCAGTGTCTCAGTCACACCCTACATTGTGCCGTAGAAGTCCATTGTTCATTGTAATTTGGTGGACACCAGCATATCTTTAAGGTTCGTGTTCTTGGAAAAGGCTGTTATAAACCGAGGTGTGTACATTTCTGGATAAGAGGATTGAAGCAGTTTATAGGTAGCTTTAGCCCGTTTAGCAATTGTCTTTCCTTGGTGGGAGAAACGAATCACAAAAGGTATAATATCAAAAGAGTTCTCTCTAATATGTAAACCTCCTCACTGCCTTGTTTTAAGTCTTGTAATGCATTTGGATTCACAGTTCCGTCGGTAGATGGTTTCTAATGAGGTGTCGTCAGAAAATCGCCCT
>JAODUO010000130.1:380000-435000 GCA_025642075.2 Ridgeia piscesae
AACGCCCACTCATGAACTGCGCGTCACCCTCTAAATTACTAACTCCCAGCTCGTCTCGCTTAACCGACTCACGCTAGACTGCGTGACTTCACCGAGAAGGTCGTCTGGTGAAACGTATAATGTGCCATTGTACGAAACCATCAGATGTCATCACTCTTTTTGATTAATTCTCTGGTTTACGTGTATAATACAAATTCATATATGTATAGTGTTATTTTAGTATTATTAAGACTAATATTTATTTATATTGAAATTTGTTTACTGTTCTATTTATTTTACAACTACATCTCTATTGTTTATTCTAAGGTAATCTATATATTCCTGTAAAGTATAACGCGCCTCTGAATGGATTTATTGCTAGAGATATGGCGTAGACAAATACAGTTATTTATTATTATTATTAGTAGTAGTAGTAGTAGTATGCGCTTTTGATAATTACATTAAGTAATATTATGTATATACACAAAACAGTTGAAAATTAAAATATGACAAACGAAACACTAAACACGAACCAATGATGCATTTATGTTTATTTTATGTGACAAGTTTCAGTACAAGTTTAATTCTGAATAAGTTTTATAGAATAGTATTAGCGGATAACAAGTATATCATTATTTAATTTATTTCAAATCAGTGTGAGAGCCAATCATTGCCAGCAATTTGTCAACGGACAACTAGGCTATTTTGTCATTAAATGTTGTTGTGACGGCATGTAGACCTGATATTAACTTCGCCAACGTAACTTCGCGACGTAACGCAAACAGGTCGAGGTCGAAGTCGAAGTCGAAGTCGGGGTCGGGGTCGGGGTCGGGGTCGGGGTCGGGGTCGGGGTCGGGGTCGGGGTCGGGGTCGGGGTCGGGGTCGGGGTCGGGGTCGGGGTCGGGGTCGGGGTCGGGGTCGGGGTCGGGGTCGGGGTCGGGGTCGGGGTCGGGGTCGGGGTCGGGGTCGGGGTCGGGGTCGGGGTCGGGGTCGGGGTCGGGGTCGGGGTCGGGGTCGGGGTCGGGGTCGGGGTCCAAGGACCGGAATAATATCCAGTAATTAACTATGTTTCGTTTGTTGCCGAAACACGAGCGTTATAATTAGGGTATATCATTCTAATTTATATTTTTTTTATTTCAGAACCTTAAGACTCACGTCAAATTAGGTATGCATGGGGAAAACTGGTTTACGACATAAATTGTTTATGTCTGCAGGAAACATACATTGTGTATATATGCATAAACGTCACCAGTGTAAAATATAACGTCCGATATCACGTAAGTGCGAAAGCCTGGCCGTTATGATGGCGAAAACAACGTCACTTGATGTCTTACTAATGCGCCATGGCCTACAGCGCACGTTTTCCCTACCATTGGGCCAACTGACAACAATCGATTATGTAGTTTAGCAGTAGGCGAATGTTCGGACAGTAGGCGAATGGTTTGTCTGTCATATTAGAACATTAAAATTGTCGTTACGATAATGTGAACCAGCTAGTGCAGTGTTTATCGTAATTGGTTCACTTCATGTCAGCTCTTAGGCATCCATTCACTGAATGAAGAATGATATATTTGCATAGACTGTTGGACGCGTCAGTTTAGCTTTGCATTATTATAAGTTCTACATATGTGCAACATACATACATGCCAATTTAATATAGCGAGAATAATACGTCGGTTTTAGGATGCATTTACATTACAAAATAAGCAGACAGTGTCGATCTCTCGAAATATGATTCGTAAATTATGGTTGACTCACAGAGTTAGATCATTAATATTCCCCCTTCTACTGGTGTGTTCTATTTATACCTATGGGTCGACTTGAACAAGAATAGAAGAAGATATGTGTATGTCGATTACGTGTGTAGCGACCTCGTAGTTGGCAACGCCCTTCCCTCGCAACTGACCGTCCTATTGAAAAGACGTCATACTGTAGGCGTCAGTATTTACACCCTGTGAGTAAAGGTCCGTGCCACGTGGGTCACGTGCTCGTCCCAGGCGCCGGGCTAGGCTATGGCACTCACTGTCAAGAATGCCGTCGGTTGTCACGCGACGTTGAAAAAAGACTTCGACAAAGGCAAAGGCGTTTTAATTTTGCTGTTTATCATCGCGGTTTGCCATTACCGTCGAGCAATATAAACATGAACAATATGTTAATGGTTACTACTCTCAAAATTAAATTTTACGGTACAAAATGCGGCCTTACATTTCAAGTAGCCATTGATCGGCGAAGAAGTGAAGTGGGTAAACAGATGACTTCCATTAGACATTAATTGTCAGGTGATATGTTCCCGCCTCCAGTACACCGCCGCACTGGTGCACTAAGGCTGTTTCTCTCTCCTGTGCTGGAACTAAGTGTCAACTGAAATCTTCCGAGGCTCCAGTGGCTCACCCTCGCGCGCCATGGATCGCTGTGGTTGATTACGTCAGCAGTGGCCTACAATACCCCTGGCAAATCGCTTTGCAAAACTCCTCTGGACGGTCGGCCTCCGGCCACGTGTTATAGGTTTGCGTGATTTCAGCCACATGCTGCTAGTGTTACATGCAATGTTTACGATGCGAATGAGTAATTAGACCAGTCGTGTATCCGTCTTCAAATTGGGGGCTGGTATTTGCGCTGTTCTAACGGCTGACGAAGTAGCGATTGGTGAAGCCAACTGCTATAATTGTATAGTTCAACTCCGCTCATTTCTACGGTTTGCGGGGATGATCAGCCAGGAGTATGTAGCACAGCGGAATGATCGAGAATGCAGTGGATAGCATTAATGCAGTAAAGTTATATAAGTATCCATAATTTAGCACCTTGGGCAAGTTGTAAAGCATTGAAAAGCACTTTGAGCAGTCCTGAGGAGTGGATATTGTGCTACGTAAGATCTTACCTTTACCTTTTACATTGGTCCATTCCAGCCGTATGAATGTGTATTGTACGTGACTATAAACAGCCGTGTACGAATAGATTTCGCGTATTTATTAAAGCGTGCATTAAATATTCACAAATAAGTCGAAATAGTGTTAGATTAAGTAGGATTAACGGGTTCTGAAGTGTGAAAGCTGTGAACAGTCTTAATGACTGACATTTATGCTTTTTATGTTATTCACTACATTGTCGTTTCGATTCCTATTCGTTCCGTCCGATAGAGCAACATATGGCACAGAATTAAATAATGTTGTAGAATGTTTTGGCGCAGTGGCGACAACTGAGGGGGTGTATTATGTGTAAAACAAAGTCCGCAAAACTACGGGCGCAAAGATGGTCTCTCATCAACTACTGTGTTTGGCCCACGAAAACATGCAGAGCAAAAACAATTATACGTTGAACACCAGATTACAGAGTTATAAGAATCATTAATGTGGCTCTTGATAACACACTCCTACTGTAATGACGTAATCATTGTTATCTGCCTACGTCCACATATTAAATGGAAAATCATGGGTAGCAGTTGACACATGAAAACACCACTAGGAGTAAAAATGACCACTCAGAGTTTCGTTTTTTCACTGTGAAATGTAACACTTATGTATTTAGCATTTTAAATACGCCATCAGTTGACAGACCTATGATGCAAATAAACTCGGGAAAATATTGGAGGAACTAGAAACATGGGAGAAGAGAAACATATGTTTACTTACGGAGAGAGAGAGAGATAGAGAGAGAGAGAGAGAGAGAGAGAGAGAGATAGAGAGAGATGAGAGAGAGAGAGAGAGAGAGAGAGAGAGAGGAGAATATATATATATATATATATATATATATATATATATATATATATATATATATATATATATATATATATAGATAGATAGATAGATAGATAGATAGATAGATAGATAGATGAGAGCGCTCATCATACCTTGCTTTAATATTTGATTATTGTCATGATCATGTTGACAATCACCAACTCCACTATTCCCAAATGGTGTCGTTGATATTTCATACATTGTTAGGACCAGTCAAGATGACGTGCCACGGAGACAATTGGAAGCCAAACAAAAGCCTCATTCCAGTGAAAGGGACATATTTCTTCATACTGGCTGGTACGTTTTGTCAAGACATGTTGCTAAACGGCACTTCTTCTTTTGTTGTAACTGTTGTCTTATGACTCCATGACTCCAAACACGACCCTGATAAATGAAGCTATAGAAATGTAGTAGTAGTAGTAGTAGTAGTAGTAGTAGTAGTAGTAGTAGTAGTAGTAGTAGTAGTAGTAGTAGTAGTAGTAGTAGTAGTAGTAGTAGTAGTAGTAGTAGTAGTAGTTAGTAGTAGTAGTAGTTGTAGTAGTAGTAGTAGTAGTAGTAGTAGTAATGTAGTAGTAGTAGGTAGTCTAGTAGTAGTATTGTAGTAGTAGTAGTAGTAGTAGTAGTAGTAGTAGTAGTAGTAGTAGTAGTAGTAGTAGTAGTAGTAGTAGTATAGTAGTAGTAGTAGTAGTAGTAGTAGTAGTAGTAGTAGTAGTAGTAGTAGTAGTAGTAGTAGTAGTACAGTACTGTAGTAGTAGTAGTAGTAGTAGTAGTAGTAGTAGTAGTAGTAGTAGTAGTAGTAGTAATAGTACTACTACTACTAGTAGTAGTAGTACTAGTTATTGTAGTAGTAGTAGACTAGTTATTGTAGTAGTAGTAATAGTTATTGTAGTAGTAGTAGTAGTACTAGTTATGTAGTAGTAGTAGTAGTAGTAGTAGTAGTAGTAGTAGTAGTAGTAGTAGTAGTAGTATGTTGTTGTTGTTGTTGTTGTTGTTTTTTTTGTTGTACTGTAATATGTATTTTGAATAGCTTAATCAATCATTAAGCATCCATTTCATTTCATTCCAGCTGTGAATAGCGTGTTCATGTTCTTCGCTATACACATGAAACAACTCGGTCTGACTGCCTCTGAGACTTCCATCATTCTTGGAGTAACGACGTTCGTTGGAGCTATCGCCCGGATCCCTATAGGGGCTCTGGCTGACAAGTTACGTAGACACAAGGAGATCCTTATCTTGTGCACCCTCGCGAATGTCGTCCACTGTTTTCTGTTGTTGGTACCCGCCGTCCCCAAACCGGACGTATCTCACGCAGTTCCCGTTTATTGCGGCATTAACGGGTCTTACGTAGAGTTTTGTCGTCGAAACGAATCTTTGTACAACGACTGTAGTCAGTTGTCTGTGGCACAGATCGAGAAGGAGTGGTTCACTATGTTTAACTCGTCGCGACAGGATACTGTGTTCAACGACAGCCAATGTTTATTGTCCTGTGTGTTATCAGATGCAATAAGAAACACTGTCACTCTGAGTGACGAAAAGAAAGCGACGCTCTCCGACCAACGCAAAGTCAATGTAAATACAATGTCTCCTTTTCGGGATAGTTCAACACGAAATGATACGATCTATCATCGTTATTTTCTGTCTTCCGTAGATATTGTCGGAGAAGAACGAAATGTTTCAATGGCTTGCAACAAACCGGTCGTGCTTCTCTGCACCGCCAAATGCGAGCTGTTTGCGTCGTTGCATTTCAGCCGTTGTTTAAACAATACATCTTCAGAGAAAGCTGTTCCGTTTGCTCGAACCTTCTGGCTCTACATGTTGATCTTCTTCTGCGGACAAACACTGTTTTCGCCCGTGTTTAGTCTGATCGACGCGATCGCGTATGACTACCTAGGGGAGGAACGCGGGAAGTGGGGAAGACAGCGCTTGTGGGGAACTCTGGGAGCAATTATGGCGTCCGTCACTTCCGGTTTCCTGTTGGACTTCTTCAGCCGCGGCAAAGATGAAACCGACTACACTCCTGCGTTCGTATTGTTTGCATGCATGGAGGTACTTTGTGCCGTGATGACGGCCCAGTATCGGGGATCTGATAACATCGTATGCTCCATGCCATCTTTCAAAGACATGAAGGCGTTGTTGAAGAGACCTGATGCACTCGTGCTCTTCGTCTTTGTCTTCGTCGTAGGTATGTACTGTGGACTGGTAGAAAATTTCCTTTTCTGGCATCTCCAAACGCTCGGACACCCACCGAAACTGCTGTTTGGTCTATGCTTGTTTCTCAACGCGCTGCCAGAAATGTTCGTCCTCTTTCTTGCCGGCAGCATTGTGAAGAGACTTGGCCACATCAACTGTATGTGTTTGGCGTGCGCTGCGTTTGCCGCTCGAATGCTTGGTTACTCTTTGCTAAGTGACCCTTGGATGGTTCTCTTCATTGAGCCACTGCAAGGACTCACGTTCGGTTTGTTCTACGCGTCTGTCTCGGCCTACGGCAGTCTGATCACGCCGCCTGGGCTACACGGGACGGTTCAAGGCATCATTGGATCTCTTCACTTCGGGTTTGGTACGTGGTATTACGTATTCCGCAGTAAGTTATCAGCGGTGCCAAATTGTGCGTTTAACGCAGCGCGATGTTTTGGCATTGAATCTTGTGGTGTATGATTTCTATTTTTTTAATTTAATTGATTTTATTGTTATTTTGGATATATAAAATATAAATACATGCAATATATGTTTGTATGTCTTTTAAATATGAAAAACTTAATATGATTTTAGAAGACATTGAACTCTTTTTATATTAACCCCATCGTGTAATTCCAAGATTTAAAACGGTGTGATGGTATGGTAGTTTGGAGCTTAGTGGTGCAACACTTGCGCTATCATACTCTCGGTCGAGGGAACAACGATTCGAATCCTGCGTGTAGTGTTGAATTGGATGTGACATAGACGTCACTTAACAATTAACAGTTCTTTCTGGGAATAAGTAAAAAGCCCATTATTGGCACGGCACATATACATTTAAAATTAAACATTTAATTCAGGCGAGCACCATTCGTGGTTTTCCATCAAGAGTATTCCACACACTTGTGGTAATGATAAATAAGTATTAAAGCATAGTTAGTTCTTGCAGGCAGAGGCGTTGGCAGTCTGGAAGGAGGCCAGTTGATTGGTATGTACGGGACAGCTCACACATTCCGTATACACGGTGTATCAGCCTGTGTTCTGGCAGCGCTCTATTTGTTGGCCAACAAACTCTGGACCAGTCGCACCAAGCCAAAGACCGATCCAAGTAAGTATTCATCATCATCATCATCATCATCATCATCATCATCATCATCATCATCATCATCATCATCATCACATCACCATCACCATCACCATCACCATCATCATCATCATCATCATCATCATCATCATCATCATCATCATCATCATCATCATCATCATCATCATCATAATAATAATAATAATAATAATAATAATAATAATAATAATAATAATAATAATAATAATAATAATAATAATAATAATAATAATCACAATCACAATCACAATCACAATCACAATCACAATCACAATCACAATCACAATCACAACCACAACCACAACCACAACCACAACCACAACCACAACCACAACCACAATCACAATCACAATCACAATCACAATAACAATAACAATAACAATAACAATAACAATACCAATAACAATAACAATAACAATCATCATCATCATCATCATCATCATCATCATCATCATCATCATCATCATAATCATAATCATAATCATAATCATAATCATAATCATAATCATAATCATAATCATAATCATCATCATCATCATCATCATCATCATCATCATCATCATCATCATCATCATCATCACTCCTCCTCCTCATCATCATCATCATCCTTCTCCTCCTCCTCATCATCATCATCATCATCATCATCATCACCGTGTAGCTACAGTTGTCTCCTGGCTTCCAGATCCGCCTTTCCATTATTCGAGCTCGTCTCTCCGTCGTTTCGCCGGTTTTCCACTGCACATTCTCCTTTCTTATGATTATTTCCATGTAGTGATCTTTTTACACAATGACACTGTTTGGAAATGTTTTATTTTAATGATTTATTCGCGACAAAAATGAAAGTATGGTAATGTGTACGCCGAATGAATAAATGGTTATGACATCAATAACAAATACATAACATATTGAAAAAGAAATCAGCGTGCAGGATTCGCAACGGTAATGCACGACTCTAAAAACGTAGAGCAACGTGCTAACGGGTCTACCAAGTGAGCTAACGACACCGACATATTTGGACGCGTTGATTAAAGTGTTATATTATATTGTAGAACTGCTCCTACATCCACAGCATGTGTTTACTCGCGTTGATGACCTCCCGGTCGATTTCTTCAATACAATTTCTATGAAAACGGGACGAAAGTCTGCGAAAGTTCCGAAACCATCGTAGTTGTTTGACTTAATTATTTTCAACAAAATTGAATTCATGTGAAATCGTCAGCTAATTATATGTTCCGCTTTGGTGACTAGTGTTTACATTACATGAGAATATTGCACAATTCTTTCTAACATATTTATTAACATCATATTTATATTACAAAAATATTTGTCTGTATCTTTAATATTGTCAAATGTTATATACAATATTAACATTTGTGCACACTTGGAAAACGAATTTTAGCTAAGCTTTGTGTTTATTTATTTCAATTTGTCCATTACTTGCATTGATGGCTCCACCAACCCTCTAACCATACCGGTTTGTTTCGCTTCCATTCAATAGTCATCTCATAATCACGCCAAATCTCTCTTTACATAGTCCTCTCAATACAGTTTGGTTCTTTCTCTCCTACTTTTCTATTCCATTCTCCGGACATCAGCTTTCGTTTGTCGGCCACGTAACGTACATTCTCGTCATGTGTCGAATCCTTTTTCTTTTACACATCCACCATCACCTCTTATTCTTCGCTTGTTGATTCTCTTCAGTCTCTATAACGATACTGCTTGTTTCCTGTTTTAGAGTTACCTAACGATGATGCTATTCACAATGGTCGCCCTGCCGAAGAAACGAACTTATCGTCACCGTAACATTGGACATTATCACCAATGCCCGAGGAAAAACGAATCGAGCTTCAGTTAGAAGCGCAATAGGTCATCCTTGGGAGTTAGTAACAGTGACCTGAGTAGCAGGGTGACGTTTTATCATACTTAATTTCGAATAATATATTATATAGTGCATGTATGTATGTATGTATGTATGTATGTATGTATGTATGTATGTATGTATGTATGTATGTATGTATGTATGTATGTATGTATGTATGTATGTATGTATGTATGTATGTATGTATGTATGTATGTATGTATGTATGTATGTATGTATGTATGTATGTATGTATGTATGTATGTATGTATGTATGTATGTATGTATGTATGTATGTATGTATGTATGTATGTATGTCTGGACATCACCTTTATGGTGTAAATAGATTACAAATGAGTAAGCGGTGTATAGTGTAAAGTAAACTATAGTAAAGCATGATTGTATGCAGGCAAGAACACGTAGTAACAAATGTTTAATGTGTATGTAACAGCCGGCATCGACTCAATGTAATGGAGTATGAAATTAAACTACTTCATTTTCGTACTGTTGAATGTTTTGTAACGGTTTAGCTTGAACTAAGCACATGTTGTGAAAAATACACAACAGCCTGAATATAACGGCACTTGCAGTCAACAACAACATCAGAAAGATACACACCTTCTCCCGAGTTGATGCATCAAACGCCACTGGTTCAAAGGTCAAGTCTGGCTGACTTACATGAAGTGAAGTCGGTTCCGAATAATAACACTGATTACTTTTAAGATAAGGTATTATTCTGCGAAACAAACTCCAGCGAACGGTATGTCAAAGGTGGTTTTAACTGTTTAACACATCTACAATAACGTAAGAGTTGCTGGGCAGATGATCGCCCAGTCAGTGATTGTTTCTACTTCATGTTATGTAGTTTATATAATAGGGATACACACCAGCTATTTCATAACACATTATTTCATAACTAAGCTGCATATATTTCAGTTTTGTTGTTTTTATGGCACTGATACAATCTAGGCTTACTGTCCGTCTTTACTGCAGCACGTACATGCAAATTTTGCATAACAGGTTATGTAGGTAGACTTGTGTTAGTGTGTTCGTGTAAGTAATAGTAGCAAATCCATGTTCCCTATATATATATATCTTAGGCATACAGACGTGTGTTGATAAATTATGCTAATGTATGTTCATTAACTGATAGTAAACAAACACATTTATAACATAATATACATTTGGTTTCTTAAAGATCATTGTCAAAATGTAAGTTTTTCAAGGTAGCGTTTTCCACTGTGTTACGTATGACCTTCTCCAACTTCAACATCCGCAAATTTTAAATTTTCAAATCATATTTTCCTCAAATCTTAAGAATAGACCACCTAGAGAGGTGTCAACATTAAAGTTTTACGTGTTTCTATTTTAAATATGCTGCTTTTGATCTCGTAGGACATTCGTATGGGTCGTTTTCAAGATGGCGACTAAAATGGCGGTTATCTTCAAACGTGTTGAATATTTGTTCCGTTAGATGATATAAATGCCGAGTGTATTAATAATAACACATATATAATGTAGAATGTAGTGCAGGTATCAGGACACACCGGACGTGCTTCGCTGGCCTGCTTATTCAAAACATGACGCAGGGGTAGGTTACAAAACTATCACTGAAAATATCAATGGGTTTCAACAGGATTGGTTGCTAGCCTAGGATAATCATCCTGTCATTGTTAGATGATGATGTAGGCACTGCGGCAATTTTCCGGCAGCACAAAGCCAAATGGCACGACTCTTTGTAAATTGCAATTCAACAAGACAACGCTTCAGCGAGCAGAGAAGAGGAAATATCACTTTTAAAACAATACAGATGTTTCTAAGAAGTTTCCCCGTCAGTCTGTAGAGGAAGCACTTCCTTCCACCGAAATATGTTTCTTCTACCGCATGTCTCCATTTGGAGAGTCTTTACGCAATGCATCGACTTTTCAGGTTGATATTCGAGTCAGACAATATGCTGTCATACTGCACTTCTTGCGAAACTAAGTGAAAAAAGGTTCGAGAAACAAGTCAGAGAACTATAGACCAGTGAGTTTAACATCGGTGATTTGCAAACTATTAGAAAGACTAATTAAAGATCACCTGGTTGATTTTCTTGTTAAAAATAAATTGATAAACCCATCTCAACATGGGTTTTTAAAAGCGAGGTCATGCTTAACAAATATGTTATGTTTTTTGGAAGATGTCACAAAGTGGCTAGATGAGGGATCACCAGTAGATATAATCTACTTAGATTTTAAAAAAGCCTTTGACAAAGTGCCACACCAAAGACTACTACTTAAACTAAAGGCCCATGGCATAGGAAATGGAATGATCAACTGGATAGAAAAATGGCTTATTGGTAGAAGACAAAGAGTAGTATTTGATGGGGAGGTTTCAAACTGGAAACCGGTTTTGAGTGGAGTACCGCAGGGATCAGTACTGGGACCTATGTTATTCTTAATATATATCAATGATTTGGATGATGACATAACAAGCAAGGTGTTGAAGTTTGCGGACGACACAAAAGTGTTTAGGAAAATTAAAAGTGATGCAGATAGACAGCATTTACAAGATGATCTTAATAAGTTGATAGAATGGTCTGAGAAGTGGCAAATGCTGTTTAATTTTGGAAAGTGTAAGTGCCTTCACACAGGACATGGGAATGAAGATGCACAATATACAATGGGTGATACTGTACTAAATACTACCTCAAAGGAAAAGGACTTAGGGTTAACTATTAGTGCTGACATGAAGGTATCAGAGCAGTGTGGAATTGCAGCAGCGAAGGGAAACCAAATTCTTGGATTAATTAGGCGAAATATAGTGTACAAAGAAAAAGAACTAATAATACCGCTGTATAAAACAATAGTTAGGCCTCACTTAGAATATTGTATACAAGCATGGAGGCCATATCGCAAGAAGGATATTGATATGCTAGAAAGAGTACAAGGAGAGCAACCAAAATGATACCAAAACTCAGGAATATTAGTTATGAAATGCGTCTAAAAGAGTGTGGCTTAACAACACTAGAAACCAGAAGATTGAGAGGAGATCAGATTGAGGTGTTTAAAATATTGAATGGATATGAAAATATTGACAGAAATATTTTTTCACAGTCAAGGAAGAGAAGGACTAGAGGACATGGAGTTACATTAGCAAAGAAGCAGTGTAGACTAGATATTAGAACATTTTCATTTTCACAAAGAACAGTAAACGAATGGAACAGATTATCAGCTGATTGTGTAGGTGCTAGCAGTGTTAATATATTTAAAAATAAAATTGACATATACCTAAGAAGGGCGGGGTATACTTAGATAGATAGGTTGGACTCTCGATAAGCCAAATGGCTTCCTAGTCCACCTGCCATCTAGAGTTGAATCTCTAGGTGGCAATCTTGTTAAATCTTGTTAAAGTGCTAGGGACATGATTGCATAAGAGGCCAAATATCTTACCCAATGCCTGGTAATGTTGTACAACAAAGCACGCGAAGTGGCAGCATCTGATGAACGTGAAGTAGACTCTGATCTTCACTTCACTTTCACTTTACTTTATTGTCCTTAAAAAGGATATGCATTTTACAACTCATGATCACATCTAAAATATATGGGATGGTCTCAACAAAATGCAAATGAATTTCTGGGTGGCTGCTTGGAAGATCTCGTTCCTGTACAAGACAATTCCCCCACTCCTGTCGTACAAGTTGTCATTCTTGATGAGGCTGCAATCGTCAGCATGTTTCGACCGGATTTCGCAGACATTTTCTTATTTACGATCCAAGTGTTCCTGCCGTACATCACATCACAACTGCAACATGTGAGCAAACTACTTGTGTGTGATGAACATCTCGCAGATGGCTTGATCGAAGGCTGAAGCACGAACACGGAGAGGGAAATGTATCCGCCGCCGCGTTTCTCTGCATTGACAACAACAATATAGAGTTTTTCATTTTTAGCGGCTACTGCAGCAACCATTGCCACTGACAAATAAGTCGTCAGCACACATCGCACTGATGTGCCCCGAGATTTATAAGGCTTTGCCCCAAGCACTCATGAAGAAACAGATACACGAATCCTACTCCACCTGGAGGATGCTGTGAAACAAGGGTATGACAAGATACCAATTCGCACAGTTGACACGGATGTGATAGTTCTTCCAGTGACAGCAGCCCAGCGCCTCAACATCACCGAACTGTGGATTGCATTTGGTGTTCGGAAGAACTTCCAATATTTACCGGCCCACGAGATGGCCAGCGCACCGTTGTGTTACTTTGCCAATGTTTCATGCCTTCACTGGTGTCATGTTGTGGAAGCAGGGGCAAACGGACTGCATGTGGAGTGCCGAATGACGAAGTCACACCAGCTTTCTGTGCTTTGGCTGCTACCCCGGCGACTGTAGATGATTGGCTGTGTGTGTCCACTGGAACGATTGTTAGTCTTGCTGTACGACTGTACTAGCAGCCAGGAATGTGTCAATGGAGCGGTGAAGCAGTTCACACAAAAGGGTAGAGCTATTGTCCTTCCGACACAAGCAGTACTTATCCAGAACACAAAGCGGGCTGCTCACCAAGCCGGTCACTGTTGGGCACAGACGATGATCGCGACTTCGGAGCTTCCATCTCCAAGTGAATTGGGGTGGAACAGGAATGATAATGACGGCTGGAAAATATGCTAGACAACTCTTTCTGAAGCGACACAAGCGTGTCGTAAACTACTGCGCTGTGGCTGCAATAAAGGTTCCGTAGGACTATGAAAGTGCCTCAAGAGAGGACTTCAATGCATTCCTCTTTCCTACTGTGGTGGACTGTGATGCTCGTAGCTAATGTGTAACACAGTAAACATTAGGATGTGTAGTAACTAGGAACTGTTACATTTTGCATAGGACGTTTTGGTCATGGACAATGTGTAAACATTTATCGTGTGATATACACACATGTGTTACATGCATATTGAACTGTCACACCGACGTAGTCGGTTTCTGCTGTGTCTGCTGACATGTCACAAAACAATGATGCTACCATTGTTATACTAATAAACAATGAGTTAAGCATGCAAATCGTTTTGAAGGAAATATATAAAAGTTAATGAATAGCAAGAAGGGGACGACCTGTGATACTCCTCTCTAGAATATAACCTACCCAGTAAAATTGCGTTTAATGGTAGCCATTACAGAAGATAACCGCCATTTTTAGTCGCCATCTTGAAAACGACCGATACGAATGTCCGACGAGATCAAAAGCAGCATATTTAAAATAGCAACACGTAAAACCTTAATGTTAACACCTCTCTAGGTGGTTTATTCTTAAGATTTGAGGAAAAACTTGATTTGAAAGGCGCCATCTTTAAAAATGGCGGATGTTGAAGTCGGAGAAGGTCATACGAAATCGCTACCTTGAAAAACTAACATTTTGACATAAATGTAGCGGTTCTGACTGAAGCATTTTAAAGGTATGAACTAGATTCGTTTTAACGGCCGTCATTTGATAAAAATACGCAGATACGCAGATACGAAGGTCAAATGCAAAAGATTTCACAACACTTAAAATGGCTGTCCACATACCTATATTTTGATATACAAATGACTGCTCTAGGTGGCATAGGTCATGAGATATAGGATCATTAGTCTTGGCGGCCGCCATCTTTAAAAATGGCGGATGTGAATATCGGAGAAGGTCGATAGTAATATATTTGAAATGGTGGTCTCCGAAAACCTATATTAGATACCAAAACGACTTATTTACTTGAAGCAGTTGTTATGAAAAAATATATTTACGTCGGCCATCTTGTAAAATGGCCGCCAACGCCTTCCAAGGGAAAATCTGAGATGGCCCTATGTCCAAATATTTTTGTAATTATGTGCTCTACATTTGTGTCAAATTTCTTGTTTTTATCACAAAACGCACAATTCATTCACATATCGGCTGGGCTATCAATGATGCCCGACACGCAAGTATATTGCCGCCCTGAGCTTCTAAAAATAAAGGTGCAATATTCTTTAGTCTTAATCTCCTTCATTTTGTTTTAGGATGCCGTCGATAAGTTAGAAAATAATGCATGTCGAAATAGGTTACAACAACTATACCTTAACGTAATTATCAATGTATAACCGGTACCTGAGAACAATCAACACAAAATTGGTAATTACATAAGACCATTTTAGTTATCACTTGTTGAATTGGTTGTGTTATTGTATATTCTTGGTATTTTAAACACATTTGCTTCATTGGCTGATTATCCGAAATAATATGGTATACAGACACAGGATAAAATAATTATACATAAAAATCATGATTGACAATCAACAATAAGCAGGAAAGAATATTCCACGTATATATTGCTGTTGCATTTACGCTGAAAAGTAAAATAAATATTGTATTGATTCCATACCATACTGTCCCCACAGCTGCAACTTATAGTTCCCGGTTTGAGATACAAAAGCCAACGTTCTTATCAATTGTACGGATAGGATATTGGTCCTCATATGTGGACCAGTGATCTGCAACAGCCGAGGTCGCAGTGACATTCTTGTCACGTGACATAGACTAAACATAGACACACACGTCTTAACAATGGAGACAGCCAGATTGAGAGGATTGTTGCACGAATTGGGAGTTCAGAGGTTCACCATGAACTGGGTGAAACATTACTGTTAAAAATAAACGGACAACATACTTCATTGTCGCTCACAGCCTTGCTCATTTATGCAAATCAACCGTACGCTTGAAAGAAATAAAACAAACGTGGGACCCCCTTCACTTCATTGCGGGTTGATTCTTCGAAGGAAAAGGCCACCAGAGGGTTAGATTCGCAATACCCGCAATCACAACGTCGTCGTTGTGAAAGATAATTGGTGGTTGCAATACGATCACGTAAGTAGACATTGATATTATATGCTTCGTCTGTCTAATATCATATTAAAATAATACGCCAAACAATGTATGTATTATAATTAAAATCTAGAAAAGCAAAAGTCAAAAGGGAAAGGACACTAGGGAGGAAGACGATAATATTCGCGAAATATTGCAAATAACTAGCAATTTGTAGTAACTTATTTGTTTCACGAGGCTGACATTCGAACCGAAGTGAGACATGTTACGCCACGAGTAACACATTACGTCAAAAACAGCTTTTTACCGCTTTTGTTCTAGTGTAATATAGAGAAGCTACTAAGGCATAGTGAATGTGTTCTCTAGGAGAAAGTTATAGAAAAGCAAACTTTCAGCAATGTTTTATTGCACATGACAGCGCATACATAATACTGATTAATTTGCCTATGGTGTGTAGCGCTAGCCATATGTTTGGTACAGCTGATGTAAATTCATATAATTAGTATTATAAAATAGGATATTGTATCGACATATGTAACTATTTATTTTATATTGACAATGTTAATCTGAAATAAACACACATTTTATTAACTGCTAGCTACAAATTAAACGCATATCCTTATCAATAATCAAAACACACCGCCTTATCAATCACAACTGAAACACAATTATTAGTTAAAACACAGTTGGTACAATGACCGCAAACACTATTACATCTTCAAGAAAACTGACATAAAACAATGAGCGACACAGCTATTATATAACAAACTGACCACTAAACGTTTAGAAATAACTTTTGCGGAATATATTCGTGAAATTCGCAAAACGTGCGAAATAAAAATAATTGTTGCTTTTATGCACTTCCAATCTGTCGTCCCAATGTAGATGATGCACTGTCTGGCGGTCTGTCTGCTGGTGGTGTGGGCCACCTCTACCGCCACAGCGTCGTGTTCTCCAGAGGATGCCGATATCGTCATTGGTTCTTGGGCGCAGGTTTCTGGCGATCAAAGCAACGGTAACAAGTGGGCGATCCTTGAGCCAACAACAAATTTCTTTGTTCTGTAAGTCGTGCCTCGTTATGTGGAGTTTCGTTATTTCTTGAGTTTTATGATGTTATTCGTTGATAATTTGTGTTAACGTCATCGAATTAGAAACATACACAAATGTAATACTCACGTGGAAATGCTAACATACATTCCCACATGCACACCCATACGCACTCGCACATACACACACACAAACACACCACACACATACACACACAACACACACACACGCACACACACACACACACACACACACACACACACACACAAACACAAACACACAACACACACACACACACACACACACACACACACTCACACTCACACTCACACTCACACTCACACTCACACTCACACTCACACTCACACTTCACATTCACATTCACATTCACATTCACATTCACATTCACATTCACATTCACATTCACATTCACATTCACATTCACATTCACATACGACCGTACGCAGTATGCACGCACACACAATTGCATATATTTTATATTGTGTGGATTAGAACAATTTATGCGTTTGTTACTACCAACTGTGCTTGCGAAATTCACTGGAGTCTTATATCGTGTTGGCAATGAAACAATCCAGCATATCGTGTTTTCTACGAAACGTGACTACTTGCACTCCCTCCCTTCTTCCACAGACTCAATTATTACACGTAACATATTTTGCAGGCTGATGGAAACATATCCAGAAACGATACCTGTGCTCACTCAAAACTACGGGAATGACGTGCAGAGTCCAGAATACCAGGCGCTATTTCTGCGCGTCGCCAATGCCTTAGACATAGCTATCAACGCGCTCCGTAGTCCGCGGCTTCTAGAGAAAATCACGTCTCATCTGGCCATGCAACATGCTGCAAGACCAGGCGTCGCTGCAGCACACTTTGAAGTAAGTATCCTTCAAGCACCATTCAGGCTGATCAGTTCTGAAATATATTTCATGATGCCTCAAAGACATAATTTCCAGCAAATACTTATAAAGATTAGAGATAGAAGAAGAGACGAATATAACAATACCGTAGGATTAATATATTTAGTTTTACTGTGACCGTGATGATGAATGTAAAGAGTGAAGATAATGATGACGATTTAGATTAAAAAACAACTATGATGATGATGATGATAAAGTCGAAGACAGTCGTGATGACGGTTGTGAGGGTATGACTAAGGTTGCTTGAAGATGATATTGTTCAAGTGACTTTGGTAATGATGACGAAGACGAAGACGAAAGTAATAATGATGATGACAATGAAGATTATGAGGAAGAGGAAATGAAGGTGGATATGAACATGATGTTTTGATATCATCATGGCTACAAAGACTGTGGCTACTAATTCATAGTGATAAATAAGATGTAAATGGTCAATATGATTGGGTTGATAACCATAACGATGATAATGGTGATGACGATAACGTTAGTAATGATGATGATGATGATGATGATGATGATGATGATGATGATGATGATGATGATGATGATGATGATGATGATGATGATGATGATGATGATGATGATGATGATGATGATGATGATGACAATTAAGACGAACGTGTTCATAATAACGAGATGATGAGGATTAAGAGGACCAGGATGATGAGGAGGACGAGAGGTGGATGAGTAGGATAAGAACAATGATAATGAGAAGGACTATGCGAGTGATGACTACGTCTTTCTCTTCATAAAAATATATAAGTCATTCTAACATTAAAAACCTGTCCGTTTTTATTCAAAAATCATATCGCATTCTATGAACTATAAACGTTAATAATATTCTAACTGTCGAAATAAATTTTTAATATCGCATAAACAGCAACAATTCTACAGTTATTTGCTTTCCCAAAAGTGTGTTGCAACGCCACTCGACTCCCGGAGTAAATGACCCAGATAACGTCACTCGGAGAATGAGACGAGTTAAAGATGTCATCATGATCTCGGAGCTGAGTTCACGTCCTCGAAACCGGTCCTATGACACATAAACACACTGTCTCTTGTAAGACAAAACACTATAAACAACGCACGGAAACACAATCGATCTCCTTCTATTATTATAAAATACAATCGATCTCCTTCTATTATTATAAAACACAATCGATCTCCTTCTATTATTATAAAACACAATCGATCTCCTTCTATTATTATAAAACACAATCGACTTCCTTCTATTATTATAAAACACAATCGATCTCCTTCTATTATTATAAAACACAATCGACTTCCTTCTATTATTATAAAATACAATCGACTTCCTTCTATTATTATAAAACACAATCGACTTCCTTCTATTATTATAAAACACAATCGACTTCCTTCTATTATTATAAAACACAATCGATCTCCTTCTATTATTATAAAATACAATCGACTTCCTTCTATTATTATAAAACACAATCGATCTCCTTCTATTATTATAAAACACAAAATCGATCTCCTTCTATTATTATAAAACAAAATCGATCGTCTTCTATTATTATAAAACACAATCGACCTTCTTCTATTATTAGAAACCACAATTGACCTCCTTCCCTTCTATGGTTATAAAACACAATCGACCTCCTTCTATGGTTATAAAACACAATCGACCTCCGTCTATTATTATAAAACACAATCGACCTCCGTCTATTATTATAAAACACAATCGACCTCCTTCTATGTACACTGATTCATTTAAAACACAATCGACCTCCTTCTATGGTTATAAAACACAATCGACCTCCTTCTATGGTTATAAAACACAATCGACCTCCTTCTATGGTTATAAAACACAATCGACCTCCGTCTATTATTATAAAACACAATCGACCTCCGTCTATTATTATAAAACACAATCGACCTCCTTCTATGGTTATAAAACACAATCGACCTCCTTCTATGGTTATAAAACACAATCGACCTCCGTCTATTATTATAAAACACAATCGACCTCCTTCTATGGATATATAAAACACAATCGACCTCCTTCTATGGTTATAAAACACAATCGACCTCCTTCTATGGTTATAAAACACAATCGACCTCCTTCTATGGTTATAAACCACAATCGACCTCCTTCTATGGTTATAAAACACAATCGACCTCCTTCTATGTTTATAAACCACAATCGACCTCCTTCTATGGTTATAAAACACAATCGACCTCCGTCTATTATTATAAACCACAATCGACCTCCTTCTATGGTTATAAAACACAATCGACCTCCTTCTATGGTTATAAAACACAATCGACCTCCTTCTATGGTTATAAAACACAATCGACCTCCGTCTATTATTATAAAACACAATCGACCTCCTTCTATGGATATATAAAACACAATCGACCTCCTTCTATGGTTATAAAACACAATCGACCTCCTTCTATGGTTATAAAACACAATCGACCTCCTTCTATGGTTATAAAACACAATCGACCTCCTTCTATGGATTATAAAACACAATCGACCTCCTTCTATGGATATATAAAACACAATCGACCTCCGTCTATTATTATAAAACACAATCGACCTCCTTCTATGGTTATAAAACACAATCGACCTCCGTCTATTATTATAAAACACAATCGATCTCCTTCTATTATTATAAACCACAATCGACCTCCTTCTATGGTTACAAAACACAATCGACCTCCGTCTATTATTTAAACCACAATCGACCTCCTTCTAATCGTTCATTCATATTCGTCGATTTCGTCTCCAGATATCTCATCGCAATCATCTTATACACTGTAATGATAACAATAAGGTAAAGCAAATGTTATCATCAACATAGTATTCGTTTACCACGTCGTCAACGTCGTCAACGTCGTCAACGCCGTCGTCATCGTCATCGTCATCGTCATCGTCATCGTCATCGTCATCGTCATCGTCATCGTCATCGTCATCGTCATCGTCATCGTCATCGTCATCGTCATCGTCATCGTCATCGTCATCATCACAACTATCTTATTCCTCATCGCCTTCTCCATCATTATCATCTTATTATTATAATCGTCGTCATAGTATGTTTCTTTAACATTTGTCATCATCTCCATCACATTATCATTAGTCATCTTCGTCATCCTCGTCATTTCCGTCATCTGCATGATAATGATGGTTATGTTGTTTTTGATTATGATAATTATGATTGTCACCCTTTCCGTCATCATTTTACGGTTCATATTCTCCATCAGCATAATGTTAGCCATCATCAATTTGTTTCTGTCATTAGTATATTCATCCGATCTACCATTATCACACCTATGTTATCATTATTAACATCAACAACATCTTCACGATCATCTTCTTTGTTGTGCCTCATATTTTATACCACCACTAACGCAACAACAACATTCGTCATCATTGTGGACATAATTAACATCATAACCATCATGGTATTTATCTTCAACTTCGACTCCGTGTTTATCTACGTCTAGGTCATCATAACCATAATAAACTTTACCCAGGTTTTCCTCTGTTGATATTCGACATCATTTAAGTTATTAGATGTGTCATCATTATAAAAAATTTCATCCGCACCATCATCGTTTTCATTTTTGTCATCTCAATGGTTATGTTAACTCTGCCATCATCGTAATCATCGCCATCATCATCGCGATCACAGTTTAAAACCAACTCTACGTAGTCATCGTTGTTTGCGTCATACTCGTCTCCACCTAGTCTTCATCTGCATCGTCACTGTCCTCTTTATCTCGATATTATGCGAAATTATGCGATGGTATTTACAGAATAAACATCATTGTATTAACTGCCGTTAAACGTCCCACAGACACGACGCCCCGTCTGAAGACAGATACAGTTAGATCTCTCACAACCGCCGCCATGTTGGCACTTCGACGTTCCTAACGCATTGTTTTCTTCTTTATTGCAGCTATTTCGTGATTATTTTAGCGACGGAATGTCTCGTGCAATCGACAATTTCGATCCAGTAGCGTGGGACAATTGCGTCAGCCCCATCTTAAGCGCCATCTCAGCCCGTTTGTCTTCATGAACAAGTAACGACATATTTCGTCTTCCACGAATGTTCCGTCTGAAAATGGCGATCGTAACATCAGCACAAACACTCACTCGACTATAATATAATTAACTGTGCTTCAGTATACACGTCGGATGTTATCTTGTGACAACTGCAACGATTATCTGAAAAACTGTACAGCCAATGCGAGCTCGAGTGTTTCTACTGACGTGTTACATATGCATTAAATCAGGGGTCTTGGACCCATATTCGACCGGGCTCATACTTCACTCAGAATCAGGTCCCGCGCGACTCCAAAGAAGATTTTAAATATTTTATTGCGGGACAGCCACGGAATTAGCGATTTTGCACAGTGACATACTTCGAAACACTTTTTTGTCGAAGCAGTATACTCATTAGCCTAGGTTATTCTGACCTGTCAATTATACGCTGAGCATCTATGTGAATAGCCTTGTCCCATCCCGGACGCGTCATTGCATGTAAATACTTTTAGCCTGGTTGTGCTCCATCAACTGATTACTAGTTAGGCTATGTGCAGGAAACCTGTATTTGACCTACTGTATACTTCATTCTTCGTCTCTCGTCGCCTTTTTATATGCACACGACACGACAGAGAACCCAGATTCGGAGTCGAATCTTGGCCCGATCGAACCTCGGCCTACGACACCGGGACATTGGGTTAATATTGCATGAGGTATCTCCCATGAACACAACCATGTTTGGTCAACAAATGCATGTAATCCAACAAGATGTCAGCTGACTGGGTATGATGGTTTCCTAACCACGACGGTATTGAGTTGCATATGTACGTCACAGCTACAACACCGCTCTTGAAATATAACTGCGTTTTCTAGACAGAAATATTTCGGCTCGGAAGCGCATTTATGATTCGTGTATTGTCCCGGAAATATGAACTCGACCATGTTGTATTTTGAAGTCCGTATTTTTGTATCGAAAATAAACCATAAGTTTGAGCAAATAAGTGTACGATGCAGGAAAACGAACCAGACAGGCGTAGCAACGAGATGATTGTCAAGTATCAAGATAAGATGTGCGAAGTGCAAAGTGTGTAAGCAAGAGCATTGCCCCCGTCGGACACATGTGATAGACAGTAAGGGAGACTTGAGCCATGTTGACCCCTCACATAAACAAGTATTTCCAAACAAATCGGTATATTTAGCAAATTATTCTCGCCTCTCAAGAAACAATTTTTGGTATATTTCGGCTGCACCTCACCTATTCTACAGCAGACTGATTTTACGGTCGTGTCACATGACCTACATCACAAAGGTCAAGGATTGGTTGATTTGGTGCAACTAATGGGTCTGTACGATTACCGGTGTCGTTTTAATATATTTTATACCAGAATATCACAACTTATTTTGTTATCATATGTGGGAATCAGAATAATCATGTGACAACACTAACACGAATAGAAACGAGAAACGCACGAACTACTGGTGGAGTGCTGGTGGACCCCGGATTTAAAGGCAACTTCCCGTGCAACACTTCCCGGGTCAAAACGTTTTACCGGAACCCATTGATTACATGCGTATTTTGTGGCAAAATAGCCTAAGAACTCTTGAACTGCTACGGAGACCAGTTAACAATAATATCTACGGCAACTGGTGGCATGGGTTTCGTCATCTTGCGAGTAATGGCGACTACATCCAGTTAACTTAGCATTGATTTCATCATATGACTCCAGAATCGGAATTGTAACCCTCGATTCAGGGTGAAGTAAATATCGCTCGTTCCATGGTTCGACCTCGGTTTAATTCATACAGAATAAAGTTCACGAATAACATGACAAACATTGCGTTGGCAATTATGGTTTATATAGTAACATCGAAGTGTCTGAGCGCCCTATTCGTGATTGGGGACAACTGCTGTACCGCTACATTTTACATGTTTAAAATGTGCCGATAATGTTGAAGTTCGTGTATAATATGAGCAACCGTCTCATATTAGAATTGTAATTTAGAAGCCAAAAATGGTAGACCAAAATCATCTTCGTCAGCCCCGGTCCCCCTGATTAAAACGACGCTCATTTACCAATATGCATCTCGTGCGCAAGGGTAATTGTCCAAGGACGCTAGTTTGAAACAAACACGTTTTCACGTTGCACCTGCGAAACACCTGCAATATCTATTGAAATCCAACTTAGATTTATAGAGGAGACATCCCTGATCAGTCTGTCTAAGCTAAGATTTCGTCAATGCCAAATAAATAAGTTTCGTCCAGTGGACGTCTAGCTGGTAACATAAATGGCCATTAAGGGCAACGCGGCCGGTGTGGTCCGGGATGAGTTTCTATTGAACTCCTCCGGTGCGGTAAATAGTGTTGTCTACTTTGATAATTAATCGGATTCTTGCATGTGTCGACCTTGGTCTAGTTTTAGTAATAGCTCTAGACAAGCTTCTACTCTGGTTCTTAACTTTAACACTATATTGTATATATCTTAAAATCTTAACGGGTGGCTTCTTACAACCAGACGGCATCACTTTTTGGATTAATTCACAGGTTTACGTGTATACTAATAAGTAATGTAATCTCTTGATAACGAGGCTAAGTTAAAAAATATCTATACACAAAGTAAAAGTAGTACATAAACATTTCATGGAGCATTTTCATTTACGTTTCTGTAGGAGATTTTTTTCAGTATACTTATGAATAATTTTTATAATATAATATTATCTTACAAAAAGGGTATCCTTATTTAATTGTGTATATATAATTCGGCCTGAGAGCCAGTAAGCGTCTCTACCCTATTCTGGGGTTCGGCCGCCCTGACGGTCACAAACGTAGAGCATCATTTTCCCAGGCAGTACTGAGGGGTTCTACAGTGCTGCCACCTCGAGGAGGCTGGGTCCTCGACGTCACTGGTCCCCAATTCGTTGACCGTAACCGTATTAAAAGTATAAATTACTGCAATACGCAAACAATTTGAAAATAATAACATACCTACTCAATACAGTTCCCCACATTCTAGATGAGGGCATTTATGTAGAATTCGGACCCACCTCAATTTCGGTGTTATAGCTGTTTCTTTGCCAACATTTGATACTTCACTTTGTTAATTTAATCATTCAACTTCATCTCACGCATATTTGTGTTTTATAAACAGCGCGTTTTAGTGGGCTTTTTGATGTCGAAAAGACGATGCGGTCTGCATAAACCAACTGTTTATCGCTCATTCCATGTGACGGCGCAGTAACACATCGCCGCTGCGCTTGCGGGTGGCACAAATCGGGGCGCTTTTTTGTTCTCAAAATGCAATATTTATATTTTAAAAAACCACATATATATACCTAGGAATGATGATTTGTTAGAGTTAACATTAGAGTTAGTGTGAGGTATCCAATGTAGGCATAATAATTATATAACGTTCTTACGGCACACTTCAGGTGTGTCCGAATTCTACATAAGTGCTTAAATTAGTTTTTATTGGGGGTAAACCTAAAAACTTACACTTACAGCGGGGGTTTCTGCTGTGCCAGTTACGTCCGTACGCGACAGAATGCGTAGTTCGCTCGAATCGTTGCGGACCGGATCATGAGTGAAAATGGCAAAATAGTATAACAACGATATGGCTGCAGACGAAACTTGCCTGCCCAACTGCGATAACGTCACGTCCGGTCTCGTATCATAGCAACTGCTCTATAAAGTATCTGCAAAGAGGCGCGTTTTTGTCAAACCACGGAAACATTCCAATATGAATTTTCTTGAGCAATGTTTGGGTTGTTATGTAGACAGCCTGCAGATGTGTCCTCCGTGGTAGACAAGGCACATTGTGCAGTTGTTTATCTCCAATGGGGCGAAACACTGAGACGACTGCTCACTAAATGAGGGCAATGATGTAACTGTTCCTAACACGTGACTGTACTGTCTGTACATAAATGTCAAATGAAGGTCGATCGGCGATTAGGGGCCCACTTTATCCGCCCTTCTGCTAATCACAATTTGCATAGTCGCCGCCACCTTCGCTCACTGCTCCTCCCAGTTATGCTAATCGGTCTGGGCCCTAAAGGAAACAACAATTACCAACAACAAGTTCCCAGCACATATTTCTAGGTTTTAGTTGGAAGGAATAAGGTCACTAAATCTGAATTGCCAGGGCCAGCAATTATACAACAACCCGTCTGTTGAACATCAGTGGTACGGGGATGTACAGCATGCAAGTAAGTATTAACTTCTTGTTTTATGCAGTGTTACATTCAAATGGGTTTACAAATAACACACATTGCTATTGGATAATTAAACAGGCCGAGTAGCCCTAACATTGAATGTTTGGCTTTATATTATTTCACTGTCTCACATTTTCTTAGCTACTTCCTCAATTGGGTTTACACATCGTGAATGCAATTCTGTCATGTTCAAAGATGTAACGCGATAATATGTTGAATAACATCGGATAATATGTCTAATAGAAGCAGAGAGAAAGAGAGAAAGAGAGAGAGAGAGAGAGAGAGAGAGAGAGAGAGAGAGAGAGAGAGAGAGAGAGAGAGAGAGAGAGAGAGAGAGAGAGAGAGAGAGAGAGAGGAGAGGAGAGAGAGAGAGAGAGAGAGAGAGAGAGAGAGAGAGAGAGAGAGAGAGAGAGAGAGAGAGAGAGAGAGAGAGAGAGAGAGAGAGAGAGAGAGAGAGAGGGGGGTGGTGGTGGTGGTGTGTGTGTGTGTGTGTGTGTGTGTGTGTGTGTGTGTGTGTGTGTGTGTGTGTGTGTAGGGCAAATGGCGACATCTTCCCAGAAAATAGACATTAATTTAATTAATTAATTTCTGGACAAGAATTAAATGAATTGGAAGTTTGTCTGGTGATTTTACAAAACAAAACGAATTACGTAATTGTTCGAAACCAAACTAATACGTTGCAGTGGATACCAGGTTGTTGTGATTTTTAGGAAACACGTATCACAAATATACTCATAACCTTGTCTTATTCCAATAGTTCAGTCTATCTGTTAGTCAACCAGCTATCCACTAATACGCTATTCACCCGCAATTGATATATGTGGACATTATTGACATGATTTAAGCAAGACATGCATGTCCACATCGGTTCCACGTTTCAGATAATGCGGTGTCTGGCGACATTTATCCTGGTAGTGTGTGGTACCACTGCTACCCACAGATGGTGCACCCCGGAAGATGCAGATGTCATCATGGCACTGTGGGGCCAGATTTCTGGTCTGACGAGCGCTGGCGATAAGATGGATGTGACGAGACCCGCTGCAGGCTCTTTTGCCCAGTACGTTCTTCAGATCATTTACGTATACCTCACAAGGGAGGTTTTGTTTTGTTCTATTCCGCCCAATGACCAATAATGGTTATTAAAGGACACGGGCAGTGACAATTAAATGTCCGTTATTTTTGCATGAAATCGTACTTTGGTGCGTATTTAAACAATTCCAGGTTACTTCGTTGTTTTTTACGCCCATTTATATGGTAGAGATTTATATCAATCCGAAAAGACGTATATTGCACTCGAAGGATGTGGACTAACGTCGCGATGTAAATTCAGAGTACACTAAAAGCTAACACTAAGACGATAATGTACTTTACACCGCAGAAAACTAGTTTAGTTATTGTAAACAGGTGAACTGCTGTATATAATTAGCACAGTTGCACTTTGTGGGTCGCTAGGTCGGGTCTGGAAGTAGTGTGTGTGTAGTGCTTCAGACCAGCACAGATTGGTAGGTAGCCACAACAACAATTGCTGAATTAAAAATGCACAATTCAAAGCATTGGCCAGCATCCTTACAGCTGGTTCACCCCCTAAGATGTGTCCTTTGAAAGCTGAGACGTTCTGCTGTTCATAAATTTTGCACTACACACGAATGGTGTTAGTCCGTCGACACATAGGCAGAACTAGTTAGTGTGTATGTGCACGTCTCAAGCATGCCTACTTAATCGGTTCTTAGGACGATGACCCTGTTAGTTTGTTACTAAACGCAGGCGTAAGTGACCTTCTCATAATACCTTAAATCAACCAACCAACGGAGATCTAGGTTCAAAGTGGAACGTTGTTTTTGCCAGGTTTACAAACAAATGGGGAATATAGGCCTACGTACAGAACTAATAGACCAGGTGACACCGTTAACTAATTCGGGCCTCGGGCCTCGGGCCTCGGGCCTCGGGCCTCCTGCCTTCAACCGCCAGCGTCCCGTTACCTGGTTACGCCGCATTCATTCGTTATATCCTAAATTTGTTAACACACGTTGTAAATATGCCTTTATTAGTAACCTACGAAGTCTAATGAAAGTATTCAAAGATGAACTGAAAACTAAATAAACAGCGCACACGCCCGTAAACAGAGAGATAACGTCAAAGGCCCGAGTTGCATATCAGCGCCCTCAGCGATCCTGTAGGTTCCCCATTGAAATATCCAATACGTCACGATTTGCATCCGTCATATTCAAGCTGACACGTAACTCGGGCTTGTAATATAATCGCTTTCTTTACGCGCGCTGCTTGGTGGTTGGGTTGGTTTTGAAGAGGTTGTTGGTGTTTTTGCAGTATGTTCAATGCTTACCCAGCTTCGAGGCGTCTCTTCTCCCGTGTCAATGGTGACAACGTCAGCAGCATAGAGTTCTTGGCCCATTCAGGCCGGGTCGCCACGGCCTTGGACATACTCATCAATGCGCTACAGAGTCCGCGAGTTCTCGACCACCTCACATCTCACTTAGCCATGCAGCACTCGAAACGACCCGGGGTCACCGCTGAATTATTCGAGGTAGATTACTCTAAATACGCGCAGCAGAAATAACAAACAACAACAAGAATCAAACTTACGGCAGCCAACATACATCATTAATAATGTTTTATATATATATATATATATATATATATATATATATATATATATATATATATATATATATATATATATATACAATTTAAGTTGTAATTTAATCTACTTACATATTTAATATACATGTGTATGCACATATATATATATATACATATATATATTTATTATTATGTATATATATATATATATATATCTATATATATATATATATATATATATATATATATTTATATATGTATATTTATACATATATATTATATATAATATTATATAATATATATACCCTGCATATATACATTTATAATTAGATAATATATCTATATATTATACATAATACTTATATATATACATGTATGTATATATATATATATATATATATATATATATATATATATATATATATATAATTAAACGAATTATATACGTCGTCTCGGTGGGAGTAAGGCTGTTAAACAAAATGCATTACCAATGCCAGAACAAACGTGTGTAATATGTGTTTTCATTTTGTTTTCAGTTTTATCGATTGGACATGAGGACCGGTATGGGTGAAGTAGTTGACAAATTCCAGCCCGATGCATTTGACAACTGTGTGACGCCCGTATTCAAAGCGATCGCAGCCCAGTTGCCTTAACTCAGCTGTAGATCACAGCTGTAGATCACCCCTGACAAAAAAGATCGATTCTCGTGTACCATGCAATGGCGTTTAGAAATCATACATAACAGACTACTCGCAAATTCTCATATAGCAGTTCTCTGATGCGTAGGTTCACGGCCATCGGTAGGTTTTGTTAACCAGACGATGTATTAGTGCGTGGGAGTTATATGGCAGAGCCGATAAACAACTTTGCCTTCTAGAGCTATAGATGGAGACATCGGTCAGTTTCTATATATAAACTTATAGAACTATGTAGCTTATACAGATATATTGAATATATTGTTCATGGCTCCAAGAATGGTTTATTGTAGTATGATTTAACTTACTTTGGAGCATAATTGTCGATGATGAGTACGACGTTTCGACCCGTCAGCTACGGGCCTTGCTCACGTACTGGTGCCACGTGTGTTGGCTCAGAACACCTAAAGAACACCAATGTGAAACCATCTATAAAATCACGTGTGACATCGACAGCAGCCACACATACATAGGTGAAACCAAGAGAACACTCACCCAGAAAAGAACATACAAACCTTGATAAACCAACAGGAGTAGGAGGTCATTGCCGGGCCACTGGACACTCAGTGTCCATGAAGAACACTAAAGTACTGACCCGTGAATCCAACTGGCACAAGAGAAAAATGAAGGAGGAAAAATATATATATATATATATATATATATATATATATATATATATATATATATATATATATATATATCAAACAGAGAGCCCCTACCATGAACATAGACCAGGGATACCCTCTGTCTGTTATGTACAACCAAATTATCCCGCCGAAATCTGAGCCAACACACGTGACACCAGTACGTGAACAAGGCCCGTAGCTGACGGGTCGAAACGTTGTACTCACCATCGACAATTATGCTCGAAAGTAAGTTAAATCATACTACAATTATACAGATATATTAGAGATGTATCTCAACATGTGTGTTATATATGAGCATATTACATTTGAGCAATCCTGAGAATTGCATACTGCGCTATTTAAGAACTTACCTTTACTGTATTCTGGTAAAATATCTTTGTTGAATAAATTGCTTTACAAGTGACGTGTGTTAGCATGCCAATACTGTCACAATAGAACATTCGAAATAAGGCACTAACATAGGTGTATATACACACGCACAATATACGTATACGGGCACATGCACATACATTATTCACACACACGTACACAAAACTGTGCACGAATACACTCACGCATTCTCGACACGCACACACAGCCGCCCGCATCCGCGCGCATAAGCATGTGTTATGCAAGTCGTCTATTTCTTAACAGGATTAAACAAAACAAGCGCGCGCGCACACACACACACACACACACACACACACACACACACACACACACACACACACACACACACACACACACACACACACATTCAAAACACACACACACACCCACACACACACACACACACACACACACACACACACACACACACACACACACACACACACACACACACACACACACACACACACACACACACACACACATACATACATACATACATACATACATACATACATACATACATACATACACACACGCATATATATATATATATATATATATATATATATATATATATATATATATATATATATATATATATATATATATGAACAAGTATATGAAATACGCCAACAACGTTGCACTCAGACTATAATCAGCCGTCACACATAATAATAATAATTATTATTATATACTTATAATAATTTGTATTGCGCCTAAAACATTCGAAACCTATCTCTGAGGCAAGTACAAACGGGTTTGGCGATCTCAGAGTCAATACACATTCCGGTTACAACGAATGGATTGATACTTCAGGGAGCTAGGTGGATAGGAAAAGTCACAATACTACGTTTTTATATGACTGCGGACATTGCAATTATGTTTAACTGATCTACCACTAGACGGAAGCATGTTCCAACAATAAGTGCAGCTAAGGAACAAGCGGTAGTCTTAATATTAGTACTAGACGCTCGAAGCTACGCTCCCCGCCTCAGTGTTGTGTCCCCGGTTGCGAGGAAGTGGTTACGCCAGCTCTCTGATACCGTCTTCTCCTTGTTAGTTCAATATATCTCGCTCCGATTTTACTTTCAACCTGAAACAAATGACCACATGTTTTTTTACCGCAGTGATTTTCAACGAAGTCGCCAGTACACCATACTAAAACGTATCTTGAGATAGATGATTATAATTAACACAATTTCAATGTGGCCGATCAAATAAACCGCTGCCATATTGCAGGATTAATTTTAATAAAATAACATGTAAGTGGACAGGCAGGAAATTGGCATTACTGCAATACGCTATCCAAGAAGTAATATTCCTAACTATTTTTACCTGCTTATAATTGTATTTCAAGTTTATTTTATATGTTTCAAAACAAATGAGAGAAAACTAACAAGAGAAAACTAATAACATACGCCGAGTCTGAAAAACCTGCAAATCTACGGCTGTTCCGTGCAAAATTAATGCCCAGACCAATATTTCAAAGGTAAGCGTTCGTTGTAAAGCTATTCTTGACCTGACCGGGCAATATTGCAAAACACTACATCAATAAAGTGTACAAACCCATGTTTTCAAGATCAAAGATCATTAAAAGATAATTCTTGAAGTAACTACTTGCGATCTTTGCATATTATCATGCAAATTATGAAGTGATCTTGTCGCATAAAACCGAAGTCTGGCGAACTGAACTGAATATTCACGATGACCGTGCCTCGTAGGATAGGATAGTATAAGTGGAGCCGAAACTAGAATCTCCGTCTATCGTGAGTTATTGTTCAATATATTGTTAGGGCTGTAAGTGATTACTAAAACACATTTATAATGAAATTAAGGTTTAGAATTGCAAGAAATAACTATATTCCATGCTTACCTAAAAACAACTGAGTTTAACATTTTCAAAGAATTCCTTCAAACTGCGGGACATAAATATCATAATGCTATTCTCATAGTGTGATTATGTAAAATAAAATATAATAATAATAATAATTATTATTATTATAATTAGTATTATTTGTAGTAGTAGTAGTAGTAGTAGTAGTAGTAGTAGTAATAGTAGTAGTAGTATTAGTAGTAGTAGTAGTAGTAGTAGTAGTAGTAGTAGTAGTAGTAGTAGTAGTAGTAGTAGTAGTAGTAGTAGTAGTAGTAGTAGTAGTAGTAGTAGTAGTAGTAGTAGTAGTAGTAGTAGTAGTAGTAGTAGTAGTAGTAGTAGTAGTAGTAGTAGTAGTAGAAGTAGTAATATTATAGCAATAAGACCTTTATTTCGTCAGTTCACAGACGTAGAATCCGGGAGGATTTGGAAGCTGATATTTATAGAAGGAGTTGCTATTTGTAGCATAAACATTTTTAGAGTGATGGGAGGCGGTTGGATTAATTCTAACAATAAGTACATGAAGAAGGTGAGTGCTATGCAACACATATTTTTTAGGGGAATGAATATAAATATTCGACAAAATTTCGAGTGCTCCCTGTCCCGTTTTGCTACAGCAATCCCCACCGTCTTGTGTCCAAGTTCAAGTCTCGGCGAAACGTGAGATGCGCATTGGAAGGTCAACGCTTCCTCGCTTAACTTAATTGCACTCTGATCTGCCAGACATAAACAATGACGTAACATTTATTTAGGCCACCTTGCTTCAAACAATACTTCGCATAAAATAATCGACTAGCAGGCATATATTGCAAATATAGAAGGATCGTCCTGCAATGCCTTCATGGAGAACATATATGACCGCCCTCTAAGAAGATTATAGTGAACCAATGTTCCGTCGAGACAGAGTCGTGTAAATGATATGCTCTAAGCTGTATCATGGACGATGTGTAAACTAGGTGGACACAACAGTCGACTCCTGGTTTGAATTTAGATCTCGCAACACGTGACCACTGGCCGCGTTCACACGCACTGTATACACACGCACTGTATATACCTTGCAAAACAGCAATTGTTGCATGACACCGCGCGAAGTCAGACATTGCGCTGTGCAGCAGAGAGCCATACCATTTAAACTGCGGGGCACTTATATCAAAATGCAACTCTGTGTTAAATATAATAGTAATATACATTAGTAATAGTAACAGTAATAATAATAACTATAGCTCTATCTTATAAAATGGCCATACTCCTAACCATAGTCATAACCACAACCATGTCCATGTCCATGTCCATGTCCATGTCCATGTCCATGTCCATGTCCATGTCCATGTCCATGTCCATGTCCATGTCCATGTCCATGTCCATGTCCATGTCCATGTCCCTGTCCCTGTCCCTGTCCCTGTCCCTGTCCCTGTCCCTGTCCCTGTCCCTGTCCCTGTCCCTGTCCCTGTCCCTGTCCCTGTCCCTGTCCCTGTCCCTGTCCCTGTCCCTGTCCCTGTCCCTGTCCCTGTCCCTGTCCCTGTCCCTATCCATATCCCTATCCCTATCCCTATCCCTATCCCTATCCCTATCCCTATCCCTATCCCTATCCATAGCCATACAGCCATACAGCCATACAGCCATATAGCAATATAACCACGAACGCGAACGCGAACGCGAACGCGAACGCGAACGCGAACGCGAACGCGAACGCGAACGCGAACGCGAACGCGAACGCGAAGGCGAACGCGAACGCGAACGCGAACGCGAACGCGAACGCGAACGCGAACGCGAACGCGAACGCGAACGCGAACGCGAACGCGAACGCGAACGCGAACGCAAACGCAAACGCAAACGCAAACGCAAACGCAAACGCAAACACAAACACACAACAACAACAAAACATGATAACGATGATAATAATAATAACAATCAGGTCAGTTATGATAATTACAATAACAACAATAATGATAAGAATAACTCTTTATTTCGAACACTGATAGGCGTGAAACCGGAATGTTTTGGGAAAGCTGTAATTTATGGAAGGGACGGAACTGCGTTGTTTCATCCTTTTTAATGGGGGACTAATCCAATTCATAGTTATACATTGGGACGAAGGTGTCTGCTTTAGATCAAATTGTCTACCGATGTCACACGGCAGACAGCGATACACGAGAGGCACAAAGAAGTGGCGACTGTAACATCGGGATCAATGTCAAGGCGTCTATTTCTATGTTTAGTCACTTATTTGGACAACTTATTCTGACCAATATTTTGGTTGCAGCTACGGTCGCCACTGTGGTATTTCAATATTGATTGGTGGTCGCGCGGTAGAACGTCGGACTGGCGATGAAACCTCCCGCCTTTACAAACATGGGTAATTTCGTTCACCTCGCATTGTTTGTGTCGTTCAGAAGACACGATAAAAGCCGTTGCATCCTTCGGTTTGGTGTCGCTACTTCGCACTGTGTGCGTGGGATCGAACATGTACCTGTGCTCGCTTGGAACTGTATGTGTTTGCCCGCGCGTCTGGACATCGTTATCTTCTTCAAAACATTATATTTCTAACGGATGAATATGCTGTTTTAGGACATAGTCCCTAGTAAAAAGGTAAAGTAATACCCATAATATGTACCACATCGCAATCTTGTGATAACGGCTGCTCCATTTTCGAAATATCTGGAACATATACAGACAGGGAAACCTTTTGGGTTATATACTTTGCCCTACACAAAAGCACTGTACCGTCTGCTGTTATCGTTCGTCGGCGTACTACGCACTGCGCTAGATCGGCTGATTTGACAGATCTAGAGCATCACTGTTTGCGTAGGCCCTATGTCTCAACCATAATTGCGTAACATCCTGCAAACGTTGCTCATCAAATCTGTTTACATTGCTGACGTGAATACCTCATCAATAAATCATTCCTGCAAACAGTTAGTTTCAAACAGGTTCTTACCATCGCGAATTTACGTGTTTTCGATATGACGGGTCGTTGTGGTAATTGTTTAAGAGTATGTATTACTGAAGTGCTATTACACATATTAACATATTAAGTAATACGAAAACATTTAAAGACGGCCTGCAAGAACACACCAGTAGCATAAACACTGCATATGAACCATTTGTCATGACGATTACCATCAGAAAGACCGAGGTAATGAAAGTAAGAACTTCTGGTGCGTCGAACATCAACATCAACCACGACCAACTTAAGTAAGTTTCCGAATTCAAATAGTCGGACGTTTCTTCATGGACGATAGACGACTCTACAAGGAGCAGACTGGAACCACAGAAGGCCAACGACGTCAGTTACCAACTTGCGCCAAATCCTAAGACATTTCAGTAGAATCTGGCACGCACGAACCCCTTAGAAACTAAAGGCAAGCTGATCAACTCTATCTACATTGTCACAGTTGCCTGATACATACATGGACCCTGTCCATGAGCTTTGTCAGCAAACTCGTCACCTGCAAAAAGGCACTGTCCGAGTAGAGTCGGCAATAAAACCAGACGCGACAGGATCAGAAACGACAAGACCAGAGAGATGTTGGAGATACACCAGTCTACCAACTCATTCGACAGCATACAACAGCAGGACGTGAGGGCACAAGGCAGGAGGACGTGAGGGCACAAGGCAGGAGGACGTGAATACACAAGGCAGGAGGACGTGAGGGCAAAAGGCAGGAGGACGTGAGGGCACAAGGCAGGAGGACGCGAGAGTACAAGGCAGGAGGACGCGAGGGCACAAGGCACGAGGACGTGAGGGCACGCAGGAGGACGTGAGGGCACAAGGCAGGAGGACGTGAGGTACAAGGCAGGAGGACGTGAGGGCACAAGGCAGGAGGACGTGAGGGCACAAGGCAGGAGGCCGTGTGGGCAAAAGGCCGGCGGACGTGAGGGCACAAGGCAGGAGGACGTGAAGGTACAAGGCAGGAGGACGTGAGGGCACAAGGCAGGAGGACGTGAGGGCACAAGGCAGGAAGACGTGAGGGCAGAGGGCAGGCGAATGTGAGGTTACAAGGCAGGAGGACGTGTGGGCACAAGGCAGGAAGACGTGTGGGCACAAGGCAGGAGGACGTGAGGGTAGAAGACAGGAGGACGTGAGGGCACAAGACAGGAGGACGTGAGGGTAGAAGACAGGAGGACGTGAGGGCACAAGACAGGAGGACGTGAGGGCACAAGGCATGAGGACGTGAGGGCACAAGACAGGAGGACGTGTGGGCACAAGGGAGGAGTACGTGAGTGCACAAGACAGGAGTACGTGAGGGCACAAGACAGGAGGACGTGAGTGCACAAGGCATGAGGACGTGAGGGCACAAGACAGGAGGACGTGAGGGCACAATACAGGAGTACGTGAGGGCACAAGGCATGAGGACGTGAGGGCACAAGACAGGAGGACGTGAGGGCACAAGGCATGAGGACGTGAGGGCACAAGACAGGAGGACGTGTGGGCACAAGACAGGAGGACGTGAGGGCACAAGACAGGAGGACGTGAGGGCACAAGACAGGAGGACGTGAGGGCACAAGGCATGAGGACGTGAGGGCACAAGACAGGAGGACGTGTGGGCACAAGGGAGGAGTACGTGAGTGCACAAGACAGGAGTACGTGAGGGCACAAGACAGGAGGACGTGAGTGCACAAGGCATGAGGACGTGAGGGCACAAGACAGGAGGACGTGAGGGCACAATACAGGAGTACGTGAGGGCACAAGGCAGAGGACGTGGGGGCACAAGACAGGAGGACGTGGGGCACAAGGCATGGGACGTGAGGGCACAAGACAGGAGGACGTGTGGGCACAAGACAGGAGGACGTGAGGGCACAAGGCATGAGGACGTGAGTGCACAAGGCATGAGGACGTGAGGGCACAAGACAGGAGGACGTGTGGGCACAAGGCATGAGGACGTGAGGGCACAAGACAGGAGGACGTGTGGGCACAAGGCAGGAGTACGTGAGTGCACAAGGCATGAGGACGTGAGGGCGTAAGGCAGGAGGACGTGAGGGTACAAGGCAGGAGGACGTGAGGGCACAAGGTAGGAGGACGTGAGGGTACAAGTCAGGAGGTAGTGAGAATATACCACAGTTCACCTACCAGAGCCTTTCGGCTGGCAACTGACCGTCAGTTTGGTCGTTCCGCGACACCCAAGCTGGTAAAAGCGGATGAAAAAAGTTAAGTAAACTATGTGTGTTAACATTTATACATTGTAAACACTTTTCCCATCTGGTCGAGATCAACGCATCTATTTCTATATTGATTCGTGTAATCACTTAATTGGATCATTACACTCTTGCCTGCCAGGCCGTGCATTTTAAACAACAACATAACAATACCCATTTAGAGCATTTTAGTTACGTCTGTGCGAAGTACATTTGTCCTAATGAATTACGGAGGAAAATAATGTTTAATAAAAATGGTAAAAATATAGCTTTGATATTCCCACAGAAAAAATCCTTTTCAAACATTTAGTACTGTAATACAGTTTAGTAGATGTAACGTTTTGAGATGTAACTAAGGGATATATTCGATCAAATTCAATATTATAACCCGCTTTAAAATATGCATGAGCGTCTGAATACAATAGTATCTGAGTGTTTCGTGAAAGTGTTTTTTTGGGTATGGCAGACGTGACTTTTTATGACGTCACAAAGAGAAAACACGGCGTCCGCGTCGCTGCCTGGAACGTCGAAGTTTCTTTCTGACATTTACTGCCACCTGCTGGGTTCGTTATTGTGAAGTGGTGCCACCTTTCGAGTCAGTTGGAACTACTGAACAGTCCTTTTGCGTGTTTGCTCTCAAACCAGTTTAGGTAATGTTCCTGTGAATTACACATGGCACAAAACCATTGCGCTTAATCCGACTGTTACGCAATACGGCTAAAATAAGAAATGTTGATGCGCTGTGATTGGTTCTCAGAGGAGTTTTCTTCACTGTCCTTGTAAAACGGGTTTGGTTTAACGACGTAAACAGGCAACAGATAATGTGTTCTAATTCATGTTTTTGTACACATTCAGTTATGCTGAAAAAAATTCGAAACTTTTTCGGAATATTCATTTTTGTATGGAAAGCCACATTATATTCGGTTTGTGTGTATTGCGTGGCTGCATTTATTTCTTATAATGTGTCTTGTTTGTGCAGTGATTTGCGTTACGTTGTGTTATCGTTCGCGTAAGAGCATTTGAATACTATTTTAAGGTGTGCCTATGTGACGCCTGTCCGTGGCGTAAACAGGAATAATAAAATTAATGAAACAATAATAAAGTTGTGTTTGCCATTTTCAAAATGCATGTACATTTCTTGTTAAATAGGAATGTGTTTTGGCGTTGAGTCAAGTAGGGCCTATTTACAGTAAAACGAAATATGACAAATAAATATATAATACGTATAAAATGTTCGTTAAAATTATAAATGAAATGGTATTATTTTGATCTAATAAATAAATAGTTTCTTTAAGATGATCTTTAAAACGATAGATTATCAGTTTAAAAATAATTGTTAAGCTAGTAAATAAATAAATAAATAAATTTAAAATGTCCCTTAAATTGAAAAAATACCAATTAAAAATATTATGTTAAGCTAATAAATAAATAAATAACTATTATATATGTCTAAAATGCCATTTAAATAAAAAACGTATATTTAAAATTATTGTGTTGAGGTAAGATTTCACAAAGCGCCCCTAGTAACGACGCCGAAGACAGACACTGCTCGGTTCTTACTGCCACCGTACGTATCAGGCGTTAAAGGGACCCAAAAGGGAAAAGTTACATGCTATGCACGTGAAAGAGTTAATAAAAACAAACAATTTTGAACGGTAATCACATTTTTAATGTGCCTCAACAAGTGTGCACGCATGGCGTGTGTGTAGGCGTATTCGTATTCGTATGGATGAGTTGTGCTTAAATATGCATGTACGTGGTAGAGCCGTGGGGGCGCGGTAGAGCCGTGGGGGCGTGGTAGAGCCGTGGGGGCGCAGTAGAGCCGTGGGGGCGCGGTAGAGCCGTGGGGGTGCGGTAGAGCCGTGGGGGCGCGGCAGAGAAACAGGTAGCGCGGTAAAGCGTGGGTCGGTAAATCGACGGGACAGTGGGTCCATTCCACATGCCACCGTTTCGTTCACCTCACATTTATTTTCGGAAGACTGTGCATGCATGCGCGTGTGCGTGTGCGTGTGCGTGCGCGTGCGCGTGCGCGCGCGGCGCGCGGCGCGGGGCGTGCGCGTGCGCGTGCGCGTGCGCGTGCGCGTGCGCGTGCGCGTGCGCGTGCGCGTGCGCGTGCGTGTGCGTGTGCGTGTGCGTGTGCGTGTGCGTGTGCGTGTGCGTGTGCGTGTGCGGGGCGCGTGCGCGTGCGCGTGCGCGTGCGCGTGCGCGTGCGCGTGCGCGTGCGGGTGCGCGTGCGCGTGCGCGTGCGCGTGCGCGTGCGCCTGCGCGTGCGCCTGCGCCTGCGCCTCGCCTGCGCCTGCGCCTGCGCCTGCGCCTGCGCCTGCGCCTGCGCCTCGCGTGCGCGTGACTATGTGAATGTGTGAATGCGTTTGAGTATGTGTGCGAGTGCATGCTAGTTTGCGTGTGTCTGTGTGTGCGCGTACGTGCGTGTATGCGTGTGTATGCAAATTGTGCATGTGTCCACGTGCGTGCGTGGTTGCGCGCATGTGTGTGTGTATATATGTGTGTATGGGTGTATGGGTGTATGGGTGTATGGGTGTATGGGTGTATGGGTGTGTGCAGATATGTCGTCAGACTGGACATAGGAGGTATTGTTGGGTATTACATATAGAATTAGCTTCCAATTATCTAAAATATACGGATAGATTGTGAGATGCAATTTACCGGATGGCATAACTTAGATTGTGGTGTATTTATTGAGCTGTCTTAATAGTCTCAATGTAATAATATTCCATTTAAAACATGACATAGCTTAATATTTGTCTGAATTCTATAACTGTTGTTTATCATGTATTTGTAAATTTCCGACGAAACCCATGCAAGATCGTCAGGGTAAGGAGCACGAAGTCCCGCAACTGGAAGATGTTGACTGTGTGGCGCCCACGCGAAGCTAAAAACCTAATTTATGTTGGCGTATCTGTAAACCTGGAGACACACGCTTCAGTTCGTATCGGTCATCAGATGTTCGCCAGCAATTATCTGTTCATCTGCGGTCTACACTTTGATATATCAGTAGACGCTATTGCTATCGATATGTAAATGTTCTGTGCGTGAGGAACAAAGTCCGGAGGTCGAAATGACACGATTGTCACATGACTTCTGACAGTTATAACCTGCGAACACTTGTGAAATTGGACACTGCGTTAGACGCAACAAACACACGCTACTGCATGAAAACATTGGCGAGAACTACAGACACGTTCCGATGTAGATGTTTAACAATTTTGTGACGTGAAAGTTACGTGTATATCAAATATATATATATATATATATATATATATATATATATATATATATATATATATATATATATATATATATAATTTTATATACAAACACACACAAACACACAAACACACAAACACACAACACACACACACACACACACACACACACACACACACACACACACACACACACACACACACACACACACACACACACACACACACACACGGGTAGATTAAAGGCTTTGATAATATCAACATAAGTATTTGGTCTCAAATAAGAAACAGGGTACGTTAATAAAATAACGTTGATGATTTGACAACAACAACACATATTCTTTATTACAGTCAGAGGTTAAGTGGAGACGGGAATTGTTTCTTCTACCCGATCGTTGCCAGCGTAGTAATTTTGAACATAGAGAAATGGGAATTTGTAACAAAAACAAGTGCCGCTGTTCAATAAGCCCGACTCGGGAATATTGTGAATACGTCTTGTTTTGTAACTATATGTTTTATCATGTGAACAAGGTACGTTGATTGTATTTACAAAACTGAATTCTGATGAGATTTATTATTTAACCTAATTTGGTGAACAATACCTTCAACGTAGTTGCTATTATCGTAGGAATATTACACACATGAAAGACTAGGAGCAGACTGTCTACTTTTACAGGGAATAATTTGTTTTAGTAATTTATTTGTGATTCTCACGCACCATTTCAATAGCTCGGAAGATCACATATGTGTCAATCCCATACTTACAGAACTGACGGGGAATTACAACATGTTGACAATTCGAAACATCCCAATGGGCCTGCTAGATCTACGTATTTTGTTGCAAATTCTGGTAATGGCACATTTAGTCGACGTGTTGTTGAAGAGTAAACATCTTTATAAAGGGATATCTCTACACTCCACATCGGGCCTTGTAACTTGTAGAATTGCTGAAGTTTCGATAAGCAAATTGTTGCTTTTCCATTTGCTATCTGGGCGATTTTGCTTTAGGAAGAACTCGATATGCGTGGGTGGGAGCCTCCCAGACCTGGAGTTGTATACATTACTGCTGTGTGAATATGAAGAAGAAGAATAATTTGCTTTTATTTGACCCATACATAATACAATAAATCCATGTCAATAATTAAAAAAATACTACAAATTATACGTAAACCTATTGTATATATGGCATAACGTATGACATTGAAATGATAAAATCGGTTCAGGAGGCACCACCAAGAATAGTCGCGATCGAGGAGTAATATGAACAAACCAGGTAAACTGCACTAATATACGATAGCCGAAACCATTATGTTTTAATTAATCATTATATATCCCAGTTCCAACACCATTTATTCAGCAGGATTTTACATCTTTATGACACTTGAACATAAATTATATCAGTTATTCTTAATTGTAGCAGTGACAGCAGTAACACCGTAACTCAAATTTAAATATACCTTTCGCTTTTTCATTCAATTATAGTAACTACAGTGATTTGAACCACATCGAAGCCCTACTGCACGGATGTGTACAGTATTCAATACAATACAACTAACCAGAAAATATCTACTTGATTCTATGTCGTAGATAATGAGTTTTCTAATGCAAGTGGCCCTGATGATATGTGGCGCCGCCGCTATATGTGAAAGCACGTGGTGCTCGCGAGAAGACGCTGATGTCGTCGTGGAGACAGGCCGGATAATGCGCAATAATGGCGACACTAACTCCGTTATCGGGGGAGTCACTTCGCTTTTTCTCAGGTAGGTACCGCATGTGTGTGTGTGTGTGTGTGTGTGTGTGTGTGTGTGTGTGTGTGTGTTGTGTGTGTGTGTGTGTGTGTGTGTGTGTGTGTGTGTGTGTGTGTGTGTGTGTGTGTGTGTGTGTGTGTGTGTGTGTGTGTGTGTGTGTGTGTGTGTGTGTGTGTGTGTGTGTGTGTGTGTGTGTGTGTGTGTGTGTGTGTGTGTGTGTGTGTGTTTTGTTTTTATTGTGTGGTGGTGTTGGTGGTGGGGTGCAGCGTGCGTGCTTTGTGTATATATTTATATATATATATATATATATATATATATATATATATATATATATATATATATATATATATATATATTATGTTCTGACCTCAGTCATAATAGAACTGTTGAACTCTTCATACTTGATTGCCTCGGGTAGCGGCCTTGACGATTGACCTTGTTTATCTATGTCAAGAAAGGTCACGTGAGCAAGTGATCTTGGATGATCGATTCCTACACGGTTTACTCGGGTCAATCGAAGTCGGCCAATCACACAGCGTGTCTGCAACCCCACGTTACTGTGTAGACATCATTGTCAATATAGCAGATAACGTAATGCGTATGCATATATAAATATGACCACGTAGAATGGAACATCTCATGACAACTGGTCACATACATGTTATATTTAGCCGTAGAATCTGTTAATTTCTGATGCAGTGAAACAAACAACAAAGGCCCTGGTGTCAACAACATTGTCACGTAATCCGTGTCACATCGTCTGGATAAGAGGCACGAAGTCCAGTCAGTTGACCCAGTTCGTTGCTATAGTTGCGACAAGGAGACCCGAGTAACTGTCTTTCAGACAGTCTGTTTTTCAGTGTTGACACGCGTGATTTGTTCCGTCGCAATGAACACAATGCTACTGTAAAACAAAACGAGGCCACGGATATATAGGAACACGGACACGTCATATCGTGAGTACAAGTAACAGCTATCAAATAACAAGTCTATTTTGACACATTGAGTACGGTTATTGGTGAAGATAGATACATAGATAGTTTATTTTTTGGAATCGCACACGTCATACAATAAACGTAATCAGCAAATATGACAATAAATGTTCACGATTGCCGGCTCACAACGGAGCCAATTAAGGATGTAGCCAGTAAATTAACATGAAGACAGTACAATAGAATGGATGCTTAAAAGACGAAAGTGGCCGCCGTCAACACAGCTATAGTTGTACAAACAAGGTAATACTAATTTAAGGTTTTGAATAAGAAGTACATTTCTATATTAAACCTGATTTGAGAAATGTCATGTAGCCGTTGCACGCGGAATCATTTGGTGCTCGTCTGAAGATGCTAATTCCGTTATGGAGTCATTTCGACAATCTAGGAGCAGCGACAATGCCATCGCCGCCAGCAAAGGATTTGCTGCATATTTGGCATCATATCTGGCATCATATGCGAATATGCTGGTGCAATAAGTATGCTGAAAGATAATATATGAGGTCATTACAGAAAACTTTACGTGATCATGTTGATGAAAACGCGAATGGTTTAGATTGCATTTTACGTTGTGGTAGGTAAAATATTATAACATCCGCAATTCTCTAGGGATTAAATATGTCTGTGAAGCAGAACCATTCGCGTACATATTTGGAAATTATCACACCCATGAGTTGTATACTCATTATTTTACATTGCTTTGTCTTAGACCACCCCCCTAGCAATTTCCCTAAACTTTGTTAAAGTCCTGCTATGCTATCACATATTCTCCATCTCTAGGGACGTACGCCTATCCAAAAATCACTGTGAGCATTCGCCCTAAACCTTTACCAACAAACCGTCTGGCTTATGGCCTATCAACTCGTTCATCATGTTTAAGATTATCGTTCATCCTTATGCCACGCGACAAGAAGAATGAAACGCTTACCCAGCTTCGAGGCGTCTCTTCTCCCGTGTCAATGGTGACAACGTCAGCAGCATAGAGTTCTTGGCCCATTCAGGCCGGGTCGCCACGGCCTTGGACATACTCATCAATGCGCTACAGAGTCCGCGAGTTCTCGACCACCTCACATCTCACTTAGCCATGCAGCACTCGAAACGACCCGGGGTCACTGCTGAATTATTCGAGGTAGATTACTCTAAATACGCGCAGCAGAAATAACAAACAACAACAAGAATCAAACTTACGGCAGCCAACATACATCGTGTAATAATTTATATATATATATATATATATATATATATATATATATAAATATATATATATATATATATATATATATATATATAAAATTTTTTTTTGCTTAAATATTTTTAATATTTATATATATATATATATATATATATATATATATATATATATATATACATGTGTACACATATATAAAACATATATATATATATATATATATATATATATATATATATATATATAAAAGTTATTATACATATATATATAAATATGTTATACATGTATATTATATATAATATTATAATATATATATATATATATATATATATATATTTTTGCCCATGGTTAAAACACTATATAATTTTCATATATGTATATATATATTATACTTAAATTTATAATATAAATGTTAATTAAAAAATTTAAAATATTTAAATTAAGGTATTTAAAAAAAATATTTTAAAATTTTAAAAAAAAATTTTAAAATTTTAAGTTTTGGGGTTTTAAAAACAAAAAACATATAAAAATATTACATATATATATATATATATATATATATATATATATATATATATATATATTATATAATTATAAAAATTACGTTTTCGGTGGGAGTAAGGCTTTAAACAAAATGCACTACCAATGCCAGAACAACATGTGTAATATGTGTTTTCATTTTGTTTCCAGTTTTATCGATTGGACATGAAGACCGGTATGAGTGAAGTAGGTGACAAATTCCAGCCCGATGCTTTTGACAACTGTGTGACGCCCGTATTCAAAGCGATCGCAGCCCAGTTGCCTTAACTCAGCTGTAGATCACAGCTGTAGATCACCCCTGACAAACAAGACCGATTCTCGTGTACCATGCAATGGCGTATAGAAATCATACATAAGAGACTACTCGCAAATTCTCATATAGCAGTTCTCTGATGCGTAGGTTCACGGCCATCGGTAGATTATGTTAACCAGACGATGTATTAGTACGCTGGAGTTATATGGCAGAGTCGATAAACGACTTTGCTTTCTAGAGCTATAGATGGAGACATCGGTCAGTTACTATATATAAACTTATATAACTATGTACCTTATACAGATATATTGAATATATGGCTCCAATAACGGTTTATTGTAGTATGATTTCACTTACTTTGGAGCATAATTGTCGATGATGATTACGACGTTTCGACCCGTCAGCTACGGGCCTTGCTCACGTACTGGTGTCACTTGTGTTGGCTCAGAACACCTAAAGAACACCAATGTGGAACCATCTATAAAATCACGTAAGCATACGCATGTGTTATGCAAGTCGTCTATTTCTTAACAGGATTAAACAAAACAAGCGCGCGCGCTCGCACACACACACACACACACACACACACACACACCACACACACACACACACACACACACACACACACACCACACACCCACACACACACACACACACACACACACACACACACACACACACACACACACACACACACACACACATACATACATACACACATACACACACGCATATATATGTATATATATATATATATATATATATATATATATATATATATACATATATATATATATATATGTGATAATAGTATATGATAATACGCCAACAACGTTGTACTCATACTATAATCAGCCGTCACACATAATAATAATAATAATAATTATTATTATTATATACTTATAATAATTTGTATTGCGCCTAAAACATTCGAAACCTATCTCTGAGGCAAGTACAAACGGGTTTGGCGATCTCAGAGTCAATACACATTCCGGTTATAACGAATGGATTAATACGTCAGGGAGCTATGGTGGATAGGAAAAGTCACAATACTACGTTTTTATATGACTGCGGACTTTGCAATTATGTTCAACTGATCTAACACTAGACGGAAGCATGTTACAACAATAAGTGCAGCTAAGGAACAAGCGGTAGTCTTAATATTAGTCCTAGATGCTCGAAGCTACGCTCCCCGCCTCAGTGTTGTGTGCCCGGTTGCGAGGAGGTGGTTACGTCAGCTCTCTGATACCGTCTTCTCCTTGTGGGTGACAGTTAGTTCAATATATCTCTCTGATACCGTCTTCTCCTTGTGGGTGACAGTTAGTTCAATATATCTCTCTGATACCGTCTTCTCCTTGTGGGTGACAGTTAGTTCAATATATCTCTCTGATACCGTCTTCTCCTTGTGGGTGACAGTTAGTTCAATATATCTCGCTCCGATTTTACTTTCAACCTGAAACAAATGACCACATGTTTTTTACCGCAGTGATTTTCAACGAGGTCGCCAGTACACCATACTAAATTATAATTAACACAATTTCAATGTGGCCGACATCAATTAAACCGTTGCCATATTGCAGGTAACATTTTTAGAAATATATTTACACTAAGTGGCTTTGGACACAAGGATTCATTTTAATAAAATAACATGTAACTGGACAGGCAGGAAATTGGCATTACTGCAATATGCTATCCAAGAAGTAATATTCCTAACTATTTTTACCTGCTTATAATTGTATTTCAAGTTTATTTTATATGTCTCAAAACAGAAAATGCCTGACAGAAAACTAATAATATACGCCGAGTCTGAAAACCCTGCAAATCTACGGCTGCTCGGTGCAAAATTTATGTTCAGACTGACATTTCAACGGTCAGCGTTCGTTATAAAACTATTCTTGACGTGACCGGGCAATATTGCAAAAAACTACATCAATAAAGTGTACAAACCCATGTTTTCAAGATCAAAGATCATTAAAAGATAATATGGTGAGTTATTGTTCGCTATATTGTTAGGGCTGTAAATGATTACTAAAACACATTTGTAATGAAATTAAGGTTTGCAACCGCAACCGCAACCGCAACCGCAACCGCAACCGCAACCGCAACCGCAACCGCAACCGCAACCGCAACCGCAACCGCAACCGCAACCGCAACCGCAACCGCAACCGCAACCGCAACCGCAACCGCAACCGCAACCGCAACCGCAACCGCAACCGCAACCGCAACCGCAACCGCAACCGCAACCGCAACCGCAACCGCAACCGCAACCGCAACCGCAACAGCAACCGCAACCGCAACCGCAACCGCAACCGCAAACGCAAACGCAAACGCAAACGCAAACGCAAACGCAAACGCAAACGCAAACGCAAACGCAAACGCAACCGCAAACGCAAACGCAACCGCAAACGCAACCGCAAACGCAACCGCAAACGCAAACGCAAACGCAAACGCAAACGCAAACGCAAACGCAAACGCAAACGCAAACGCAAACGCAAACGCAAACGCAAACGCAAACGCAAACGCAAACGCAAACGCAAACACAAACACAAACACAAACACAAACACAAACACAAACACAAACACAAACACAAACACAAACACAAACACAAACACAAACACAAAAACAAACACAAACACCAACACAAACACAAACACAAACACAAACACAAACACAAACACAAACACAAACACAAACACAAACACAAACACAAACACAAACACAAACACAAACACAAACACAAACACAAACACAAACACAAACACAAACACAAACACAAACACAAACACAAACACAAACACAAACACAAACACAAACACAAACACAAACACAAACACAAACACAAACACAAACACAAACACAAACACAAACACAAACACAAACACAAACACAAACACAAACACAAACACAAACACAAACACAAACACAAACACAAACACAAACACAAACACAAACACAAACACAAACACAAACACAAACACAAACACAAACACAAACACAAACACAAACACAAACACAAACACAAACACAAACACAAACACAAACACAAACACAAACACAAACACAAACACAAACACAAACACAAACACAAACACAAACACAAACACAAACACAAACACAAACACAAACACAAACACAAACACAAACACAAACACAAACACAAACACAAACATAATCGCAACAATAATAATAACAACAACAAAACATGATAATGATGATAATAATAATAACAATCAGGTCAGTTATGATAATTACAATCTCGATAATAATAATGATAATAACAACAACAATAATGATAAGAATAACTCTTTATTTTGAACACTGATAGGCGTCAAAAACGGAACGTTTTGGGAAAGCTGTAATTTGTGGAAGGGCTTCGTTGTGTCACCCTTTTTAATGGGGGACTAATCCAATTCATAGTTATACTTTGGGACGAAGGTGTCTGTTTTAGATCAAATTGTCTACCGATGTCACACGGCAGACAGCGATACACGAGAGGCACAAAGAAGACTCTAACATCGGGATCAATGTCAACGCGTCTATTTCTATGTTAGAACGCGGTAGGACGCGCTGTTTTAGGACATTGCCTCTAGTAAAAAGCTAAAGTAATACCCAGAATCTGCAACACATCGCAATCTTGTGATAACGGCTGCTCCATTTTCGAAATATCTGGAACATATACAGACAGGGAAACCTTTTGGGCTATATACTTTGCCCTACACAAAAGCACTGTACCGTCTCCTGTTATCGTTCGTCGGCGTACTACGCACTGCGCTAGATCGGCTGATTTGACAGATCTAGAGCATCACTGTTTGCGTAGGCCTTATGTCTCAACCATAATTGCGTAACATCCTACAAACGTAGCTCACCAAATCTGTTTACATTGCTGATGTGAATATCCAATAAATCAATCATTCCTGAAAGCAGTTAGTTTCAAACAGGTTCTTACCATCGCGAATTTATGTGTTTTCGATATGACTGGTCGTTGTGGTAATTCTTTTACAGTATGTATTACTGAAGTGTTATTACACATATTATGTAATACGATAACAATCACAGACGGCCTGCAAGAACACACCAGTAGCAGGAACACTGCATATGAACCATTTGTCATGACGATTACCATCAGAAAGACCGAGGTAATGAAAGTAAGAACTTCTGGTGCGTCGAACATCAACATCAACGACGACAAACTTAAGTAAGTTTCTGAATTCAAATAATCGGACGTTTCTTCATGGACGATAGACGACTCTACAAGGAGCAGACTGGAACCACAGAAGGCCAACAACGTCAGTTACCAACTTGCACCAAATCCTAAGACATTTCAGTAGAATCTGGCACGCACGAACCCCTTAGAAACTAAAGGCAAGCTGATAAACTCTATCTACATTGTCACAGTTGCCTGATACATACGTGGACCCTGTCCATGAGCTTTGTCAGCAAACTCGTCACCTGCAAAAATGCACTGTCCGAGTACAGTCGGCAATAAAACCAGACGCGACAGGATCAGAAATGACAAGACCAGAGAGATGTCGGAGATACACCAGTCTACCAATTCATTCGACAGCAAAGAATAAGATGGTTTGAACATATGGCACGCACGAATGTCACTCAACTAGCCAACAACGGATACAACAGCAGGACGTAAGGGCAGAAGGCAGGAGTACGTGAGGGCACAAGACAGGAGGACGTGAATACACAAGGCAGGAGGACGTGAGGGCAAAAGGCAGGAGGACGGGAGGGCACAAGGCAGGAGGACGTCAGGGCACAAGGCAGGAGGACGTCAGGGCACAAGGCAGGAGGACGTGAGGGCACAAGGCAGGAGGACGTGAGGGCTCAAGGCAGGAGGACGCGAGAGTACAAGGCAGCAGGACGCGAGGGCACAAGGCAGGAGGACGTGAGGGCACAAGGCAGGAGGCCGTGTGGGCACGCAGGAGGACGTGAGGGCACAAGGCAGGAGGACGTGAGGGCACAAGGCAGGAGGCCGTGTGGGCACGCAGGAGGACGCGAGGGCACAAGGCAGGAGGACGTGAGTGTACAAGGCAGGAGGCCGTGTGGGCACGCAGGAGAACGTGAGGGCACAAGGCAGGAGGACGTGAGTGTACAAGGCAGGAGGACGCGAGGGCACAAGGCAGGAGGACGTGAGGGCACAAGGCAGGAGGCCGTGTGGGCACGCAGGAGGACGCGAGGGCACAAGGCAGGAGGACGTGAGTGTACAAGGCAGGAGGCCGTGTGGGCACGCAGGAGGACGTGAGGGCACAAGGCAGGAGGACGTGAGGGCATAAGGCAGGAGGCCGTGTGGGGAAAGGCAGGCGGACGTGAGGCCACAAGGCAGGAGGACGTGAAGGTACAAGGCAGGAGGACGTGAGGGCACAAGGCAGGAGGACGTGAGGGCACAAGGCAGGAAGACGTGAGGGCAGAGGGCAGGCGAATGTGAGGTTACAAGGCAGGAGGACGTGTGGGCACAAGGAAGGAGGACATGAGGGCATAAGGCATGATGACGTGAGGGCATAAGGTATGAGGACGTGAGGGCACTAGGCAGGAGGACGTGAGGGCACAAGGCAGGAGGACGTGCGGGTACAAGGCAGGAGGCCGTGTGGGCAAAAGGCAGGCGGACGTGAGGGCACACGGCAGGAGGACGTGAGTGTACAAGGCAGGAGGACGTGAAGGCACAAGGCAGGAGGACGTGAGGGCACAAAGCAGGATGACGTGAGGACAAAAGGCAGGTGTACGTGAGGGCACAAGGCAGGAGGACGTGAGGGCACAAGGCAAGAGGACTTGAGGGTACAAGGCAGGAGGCCGTGTGGGCAAAAGGTAGGCGCACGTGAGGGCACAAGGCAGGAGGACGTGAGTGTACAAGGCAGGAGGACGTGAGGGCACAAGGCAGGAGGACGTGAGGGCACAAGGCAGGAGGACGTGAGGGCACAAGGCAGGATGACGATAGAGCAAAAGGCAGGCGTCCGTGAGGGCACAAGGCAGGAGGACGTGAGGGTACAAGGCAGGTGGACGTGAGGGCACAAGGCAGGAGGACGTGAGGGCACAAGGCAGGAGGACGTGAGGGTACAAGGCAGGTGGACGTGAGTGTACAAGGCAGGGGGAAGTGAGGCTACAAGGCAGGAGGACGTGAGGGCACAAGGCAGGAGGACGTGAGGGTACAAGGCAGGTGGACGTGAGGGCACAAGGCAGGCGGACGTGAGGTTACAAGGCAGGAGGACGTGAGGGCACAAGGCAGGAAGACGTGAGGGCACAGGGCAGGCGGACATGAGGTTACAAGGCAGGAGGACGTGTGGGCACAAGACAGGAGGACGTGTGGGCACAAGGAAAGAGGACATGACGGCATAAGGTATGAGGACGTGAGGGCACAAGGCAGGAGGACGTTAGGTTACAAGGCAGGATGACGTGAGGGCACAAGGCAGGAGGACGTGAGGGCACAAGGCAGGAGGACGTTAGGTTACAAGGCAGGATGACGTGATGGTACAAGGCAGGAGGACGTGAGGGCACTAGACAGGATGACGTGAGTGTATAAGGCAGGAAGACGTGAGGGCACAAGGGAGGCGGACGTGAGGTTACAAGGCAGGAGGACGTGTGGGCACAAGGCAGGAGAACGTGTGGGCACAAGGAAGGAGGATGTGAGGGCATAAGGTATGAGGACGTGAGGGCACAAGGCAGGAGGACATTAGGGTACAAGGCAGGATGACGTGAGGGCAGGCAGGAGGACGTGAGGGCGCCCAATGCAAGAGGACGTGAGGGCACAAGGCAGGAGGACGTGAGGGCACAAGGCAGGAGGACTTGAGGGTACAAGGCAGGAGGCCGTGTGGGCAAAAGGCAGGCGCACGTGAGGGCACAAGGCAGGAGGACGTGAGTGTACAAGGCAGCAGGACGTGAGGGCACAAGGCAGGAGGACGTGAGGGCACAAGGCAGGTGGACGTGAGTGTACAAGGCAGGGGGAAGTGAGGCTACAAGGCAGGAGGACGTGAGGGCACAAGGCAGGAGGACGTGAGGGTACAAGGCAGGTGGACGTGAGGGCACAAGGCAGGCGGACGTGAGGTTACAAGGCAGGAGGACGTGAGGGCACAAGGCAGGAAGACGTGAGGGCACAGGGCAGGCGGACATGAGGTTACAAGGCAGGAGGACGTGTGGGCACAAGACAGGAGGACGTGTGGGCACAAGGAAAGAGGACATGACGGCATAAGGTATGAGGACGTGAGGGCACAAGGCAGGAGGACGTTAGGTTACAAGGCAGGATGACGTGAGGGCACAAGGCAGGAGGACGTGAGGGCACAAGGCAGGAGGACGTTAGGTTACAAGGCAGGATGACGTGATGGTAAAAGCAGGAGGACGTGAGGGCACTAGACAGGATGACGTGAGTGTACAAGGCAGGAAGACGTGAGGGCACAAGGGAGGCGGACGTGAGGTTACAAGGCAGGAGGACGTGTGGGCACAAGGCAGGAGAACGTGTGGGCACAAGGAAGGAGGATGTGAGGGCATAAGGTATGAGGACGTGAGGGCACAAGGCAGGAGGACATTAGGGTACAAGGCAGGATGACGTGAGGGCAGGCAGGAGGACGTGAGGGCGCCCAATGAAGAGGACGTGAGGGCACAAGGCAGGAGGACGTGAGGGCACAAGGCAGGAGGACTTGAGGGTACAAGGCAGGAGGCCGTGTGGGCAAAAGGCAGGCGCACGTGAGGGCACAAGACAGGAGGACGTGAGTGTACAAGGCAGCAGGACGTGAGGGCACAAGGCAGGAGGACGTGAGGGCACAAGGCAGGAGGACGTGAGGGCACAAGGCAGGATGACGATAGAGCAAAAGGCAGGCGTCCGTGAGGGCACAAGGCAGGAGGACGTGAGGGTACAAGGCAGGTGGACGTGAGGGCACAAGGCAGGAGGACGTGAGGGCACAAGGCAGGAGGACGTGAGGGTACAAGGCAGGTGGACGTGAGTGTACAAGGCAGGCGGACGTGAGGCTACAAGGCAGGAGGACGTGAGGGCACAAGGCAGGAGGACGTGAGGGCACAAGGCAGGATGACGATAGAGCAAAAGGCAGGCGTCCGTGAGGGCACAAGGCAGGAGGACGTGAGAGTACAAGGCAGGTGGACGTGAGGGCACAAGGCAGGCGGACGTGAGGTTACAAGGCAGGAGGACGTCTGGGCACAAGGCAGGAGGACATGTGGGCACAAGGCAGGAGGACGTGAGGGCACAAGGCAGGAAGACGTGAGGGCACAGGGCAGGTGGACATGAGGTTACAAGGCAGGAGGACGTGTGGGCACAAGGCAGGAGGACGAGTGGGCACTAGACAGGAGGACGTGAGTGTACAAGGCAGGAGGACGTGAGGGCACAAGGCAGGAGGACGTGACGGCACAAGGCATGGGGACGTGAGGGCACAAGGCAGGAAGGAGGACGTGAGGGCACAAGGCAGGAGGACGTGGGGGCACAAGAAGGGGTACACGGCAGGAGGACGTGAGGGCTCAAGGCAGGAGGACGTGAGCGTACAAGGCAGGAAAGAGGACGTGAGGGCTCAAGGCAGGAGGACGTGGGGGCACAAGGCAGCAGGACGTCAGGGTACAAGGCAGGAAGACAAGAGGGCACAAGGCTGGAGGACGTCAGGGTACAAGGCAGGAGGACGTGAGGGCACAAGGCAGGAGGACGTGGGGGCACAAGAAGGGGTACACGGCAGGAGGACGTGAGGGCTCAAGGCAGGAGGACGTGAGCGTACAAGGCAGGAAAGAGGACGTGAGGGCTCAAGGCAGGAGGACGTGGGGGCACAAGGCAGCAGGACGTCAGGGTACAAGGCAGGAAGACAAGAGGGCACAAGGCTGGAGGACGTCAGGGTACAAGGCAGGAGGACGTGAGGGCACAAGGCAGGAGGACGTGAGGGCACAAGGCAGGAGGACGTATGGGCACAAGGCAGGAGGACGTCAGGGTACAAGGCAGGAGGACGTGAGGGCACAAGGCAGGAGGACGTGAGGGCACAAGGCAGGAGGACGCCCAGGGAAAACGTGGATCGAGGTCGTGAGAACATACCACAGTTCACCTACCAGAGCCTTTCGGCTCGCAACTGACCGTCAGTTTCATCGTCCCGCGATACCGAAGCTTGTAAAAGCGAATGAATAAAGTTAAGTAAAGTATGTGTGTTAACATTTATACATTGTAAACACTTTTCCCATCTGGTCGAGATCAACGCATCTATTTCTATATTGATTCGTGTAATCACTTAATTGGATCATTACACTCTTGCCTGCCAGGCCGTGCATTTTAAACAACAACATAACAATACCCATTTAGAGCATTTTAGTTACGTCTGTGCGAATTATATTTGTCCTAATGAATTACGGAGGAAAATGATGTTTAATAAAAATGGTAAAAATATAGCTTTGATATTCCCATAGAAAAAATCCTTTTCAAACATTTAGTACTGTAATACAGTTTGGTAGATGTAACGTTTTGAGATGCAACTAAGGGATATATTCGATCGAATTCAATGTTATACCCCGCTTCAAAATATGCATGAGAGCCTCAATACAGTGAATAGAGTGTTTTGTGAAAGTTTTTTTTGGTATGGCAAACATGATTTTTATGACGTCACAGGAGAAAACACGGCGACCGTGTCACTGCCTGGAACGTCGAAGTTTCTTTCTCACAATTTTACTGCCACCTGCTGGGTTCGTTATTGTGAAGTGGTGCCACCTTTCGAGTCAGTTGGAACTACTGAACAGTCATTTTACGTGTTTGATCTCAATTCAGTTTACGCAATGTTCCTGTGAATTACACGTGGCACAAAACCATTGCGCTTAATCAGACTGTTACGCAATACGGCTAAAATAAGAAATGTTGATGAGCTGTGGTTGGTTCTCAGAGGA